>OY755241.1:68897358-69071418 GCA_963576725.1 Azorinus chamasolen | reverse complement strand
ACTTCGCTAACATTTTAACGTCCCCTTTTACCATTTCTTACTTTTTAATCTCCCCTTTTAACTCACTATAACATTTTCACTTCCCCTTTTACCATCTTTTTTAACTCCCCTTTTAACTCACTAACATTCTAACCCCCCCTTTTACCACCTTTTACTTCATTTTACATTTTAACTTCCCCTTTTACTTCGCTAACATTTTAACGTCCCCTTTTACCATTTCTTACTTTTTAATCTCCCCTTTTAACTCACTATAACATTTTCACTTCCCCTTTTACCATCTTTTTTAACTCCCCTTTTAACTCACTATTATTCTAACCCCCCCCCCCTTTTACCACCTTTTACTTCATTTTACATTTTAACTTCCCCTTTTACTTCGCTAACATTTTAACGTCCCCTTTTACCATTTCTTACTTTTTAATCTCCCCTTTTAACTCACTATAACATTTTCACTTCCCCTTTTACCATCTTTTTTAACTCCCCTTTTAACTCACTAACATTCTAACCCCCCCCTTTTACCACCTTTTACTTCATTTTACATTTTAACTTCCCCTTTTACTTCGCTAACATTTTAACGTCCCCTTTACCATTTCTTACTTTTTAATCTCCCCTTTTAACTCACTATAACATTTTCACTTCCCCTTTTACCATCTTTTTTAACTCCCCTTTTAACTCACTAACATTCTAACCCCCCCTTTTACCACCTTTTACTTCATTTTACATTTTAACTTCCCCTTTTACTTTGCTAACATTTTAACGTCCCCTTTTACCATTTCTTACTTTTTAATCTCCCCTTTTAACTCACTATAACATTTTCACTTCCCCTTTTACCATCTTTTTAACTCCCCTTTTAACTCACTAACATTCTAACCCCCCCTTTTACCACCTTTTACTTCATTTTACATTTTAACTTCCCCTTTTACTTCGCTAACATTTTAACGTCCCCTTTTACCATCTTTTACTTCATTTTACATTTTGACTTCCCCTTTTACTTCGCTAACATTTTAACGTCCCCTTTTACCATTTCTTACTTTTTAATCTCCCCTTTTAACTCACTATAACATTTTCACTTCCCCTTTTACCATCTTTTTTAACTCCCCTTTTAACTCACTAACATTCTAACCCCCCCTTTTACCACCTTTTACTTCATTTTACATTTTAACTTCCCCTTTTACTTCGCTAACATTTTAACGTCCCCTTTTACCATTTCTTACTTTTTAATCTCCCCTTTTAACTCACTATAACATTTTCACTTCCCCTTTTACCATCTTTTTTAACTCCCCTTTTAACTCACTATTATTCTAACCCCCTCCCCCCCCCCCCTTTTACCACCTTTTACTTCATTTTACATTTTAACTTCCCCTTTTACTTCGCTAACATTTTAACGTCCCCTTTTACCATTTCTTACTTTTTAATCTCCCCTTTTAACTCACTATAACATTTTCACTTCCCCTTTTACCATCTTTTACCTCATTTTACATTTTAACTTCCCCATTTACTTCGCTAACATTTTAACACCCCCCCCCCCCCCCTTTTACCATCTCTTACTTTAAAATCTTCCCTTTTACCTCATTTTACATTTTAACTTCCCCTTTTACTTCGCTAACATTTTAACGTCCCCTTTTACCATCTCTTACTTTTTAATCTCCCCTTTTAACTCACTTTAACATTTTCACTTCCCCTTTTACCATCTCTTACCTCATTTTACTAGTTAACCTCCCCTTTTAACTCACTAACATTTTAACCTTCCCTTTATGTGAATAAATAGTGCTTGAGTGGCGATCCAATCCAAAGGCCTCACTTAGAACAGTGGGGAATTTGTTCTGGGTTGTCACCAGATAGTTAGAAATTCACGATACGTTCATTCTAATGGCCAAATTTCCTTTTTCTTCTAGTAAACTTACGTTTATAACTACTTCGTTAATTATGTTGCCCTAAGGTTTGAGATATTGAAAGCAACTGTCCATATTTATTTTATTCTCATTCCGATCAGTCAATGGGATTTATATTTTATGGGTACAGTGTGTGTTACATGTATGGTCTGATGTGGCATATATCATAAAATGTCTGTTTCTAATATCGTCCTACTTGCATACACTTTTAGATTGGGCTAAGGTTAAAGCTCAATGAGTATTTTCAGCCTGCCGTCCGTCTTTTACATCTACTGGCAGAGGGTTCGATTTCCGGACATGCTATAGTGTTTGATGTCCTGCGATGCAGTCTACTTCTTGGTTATAGGCGGTTTTAATTTCAGCAGTCTATAGTTATTATAGTGCAGTAGTTTTGTTCTGGTTTAAAGTTTAACATTGTTTTTATATATACATGTATATATTTATATCCCACCAAGCACCTTATATGTGTTTTGGTCGTTTCTCGGTCCAATGTGACATCATAGACAAGTCAGTGATGTTACATTTTTAGTTCGGACTTTCATAGATCGTTTTGTAGTATTGATAGTTTAGTACTTTGGTAGTTTTCTTCAGGTGTCTTGGTGGGTCTACAGTACAAATGAAACTGCATCTTTGACATAAAATAAATATAGCTTATCTGTATTATAGGCAGTCGTGTACCAGCACTTTTGAGGTTGCTTGCTCAGCGTTAGGATTACATATAGGACATTAGGGACTACTAGGATTAATTTCTATTACTGCGATATTGCTGGTGTACGTTTTGCCTCATTTTACTTCACTTACGTTACTTAAGTAGTAAACTGAACTATAAACACAATGGTCTGTCGTGATATAACCGTCTGTGAGCAAGAAGCAAACTGCATCCCAGGATTTCAACCACCACAGCCTGTCCTGGAACTGAGTCCTCTATTAGTAGATAGCAACTTCATAATTTGATCTCAGCCAGGGGATACTTTTCTGAACCGTCAAATGCTCAGAGAGCTTATATTAAGGGCAATTGACTGATCTAGCAAGCTCACAGGGCGCTTGCATTTTTATTTGACTGTATTTAAAACTTCTTTAATGAATGGACAGATGCATAAAGCTATTGCTTGATCTCCCAGCTTTAGATAGACGTTTTGGCATTTAGACATGTACATGTAGTTACAGAGAGGATCAAGCGTTTTGACAAGTCACTCATTTAATGGGTTCTTTCTATCTTTTTATCCTGCGGGCAACACTTTTATTCTGTAAATTTTCTGTTTGTGTATTCCTTTTGGAAAAAGGAAAAGTGGCCACCCCATATTTACCTCCTACCTTGACGTGGTTATGGGGCTTAATTGCAATCGGGGATATTATTGTTTATTCAGCAAGAAGTATTCCCTTTTGCAAGAACTAAAAGGAAGGTATATTGGCAGATTCAACAAATGCGTGTACATTTGAAAGCAGAACGTAATCTCTAATAACCACCCTCTGTAATAATTGTATTATGAATGAAGATTCATACATGTATTTCTTACATAAATAGTCATCAGAGAAAGGGTTAAACTAATAAAGATTATGTTTAACCCTTTCCTCCATATAATCACTTCAAGCATTTGCAAACAGAGTAGACCTATGTCTGACCGTTTCTGTCTGTTTGTGAAATGATTTTTAGATCTGACACTACAGTTTCTTCCAATACCAAAACATCCTGTGTGCACATGCCACCCATAAAAACTCAGCTAATTAATAACAGTGATGTGATTATTCCATACCCAACTCATTCGCTCACTCCATACATGAATATTTTGCAGGGAAATGGTCAATTTATATACGGGTTAATATATGGTTGTTCGACAAGTGAACGGATGGTACAGATAACACCGTCTTAAATGACCATTCAATCTTAATTTGATGAATATTCATTTAAGAAATAAGTTCTTAATATTAACTGAATGTGAATGATTATTGTGTTAAATGTTTTGGTCCTGACAAATTAGAATAGGATATTGATATATCTTATTCCATAAGGAAATGTGGCATACCCTGATCAACATCTCCTGCAGTAGATGTCAGATTTAGGTATTATCTGCTTACAAAGGCGTGTACTTGTGTATGTATGGAGTAAATGGTTAATTCCTGACATGTGGTAGCTTAACCCACTTGTGTCCACAATCCCATATATGGGACATATGCAAACAGTGTAGACTCTGATCAAACGCCGCATAATTTGGCGTCTGATTAGTCTACACTGTTTACTGATAGGAATTTCAATATAAAAACCGAAATTGAAAATTTAGGCCAGGTATCCCTTAGATAAAAAAAATTAACGAATCCAATATATACATCATGAATACTGGTTAGTATTTTTATAATGACATATGAACATAGTATATTTGTCCAAGGCAGAAACTGTATTCAAATCTATATAATCCAAAAAGCAGAAAAGACCCTAATCAGACTACTTCTTTACAGGACCAATTTTATCGGGGTCTTATCTGTTTACAAAGTTATGATAAAAGGCTTGTTTATCAGGAAAATGGTAAATCGTGATATCAAACTTCGGGGGAGAACCTGCTGTTTTGATGAATTACAATAGATCCTATCTTAACTGGTCATTCATTTATTGTACATACCACAGGGGTCTGGACCGCTTCATTGGGGTCTATATGTACTATATAAAAACAAGGGTTCCAACTAGCAGAACGGATATCCGTGTACCACGAGTACAAATAAGACTGTAACTCTTGCAATTTAAATGATAATTTCGTAATTCTTTAGGCTATTGAAAGCCAATATATTTCTCTATCAAATAAATATAATCTTATAGCGGTAACTTATGAACAAGTATCAACCCAACAATGATTTTCTCAAAATTTCATGTGTTTTTAGGATCATTGACAAACGTTCATTCACCCCGGTTTCACTATATCACAGCAATTACCTGGCAATTTGCAGTTTTAAAAAAGGCGTGAGTCAATAAAACTAAGCCATTCTAACACCCACCTCCAATTATTAGTTCCCAGCATCAAAAGAATGATTTTAAAAACGTGACATCACGGATTTTCCAATTTTTCCTTCGCTCATCAAAATTTTATGAAATGGCTCCATTCAAATTTGTTGCAAAATGGCAGCATCCGAAATAGAAACATACCGACAGACGGAAAGGCCGCTGTTGCTAGTTGCTTATTTATTAAGAGGACAAAACAAATGGAGATTGGTGATATAATTGGGTTGTTTTATTGAACTACACCATCGTTCGAACTGAAAATCGCCAGGTTATGGCTGTGATATGGTGAAACCGGGGTGAACGAACGTTTGTCAATAGGCGTATTTGACTGGCACATTTATTAAGTAATTTCCCTGTGTTGAGTAATTATTTCTATTCGACTGGCATCGTGACGTCATAAAATTAAGTATAGTGGCTGACGATACCTAACGCGTTTTAGCCAGCTGTAAGTAGAGTCACGTGATTAAACCAAGATGGCGGAAAGGTAAAATGATTTCTTATTCTTCTGAATATTTAACTCTTTTCTCAACGAAATATCACATACAAACTGAAAATGTGAAGTTACATATTTCAAAACTATGTGACCTTTTCACAGACAGCCTTGGTATGTGGTAAATATAACGTATTTACCGAAAATCAAGGCTGTACGTACAAATTGCAAGTCAGATTTTTTTCCCGTGAAAGTATCGTGTTGTCTCCTCCGTTCGACACTGTGCATGCTAATGAATAATTTCCGATCGAAATGTCCCGCCAGCTCTCTATCTTCTTTGTAAACAGAGTATACCCAAGATCAGACAGCTCATGTAGGACTCGTTTGATCATGGTCTACTCAGTTTGCTTATCATGGTCACCAGGTGAAAAAATGGGACTCGAGCCGAAGGCCTTTGGCTTACAATGCCAATTTAAGGGTAACTGTCACAAATCACCGAATCGGACTGGATAAGACCATATTTTTTTTACATAATGTGTTTGAGGTTGTTTTTTATTTATTTAAATTCCTTTTGTTTCCAATATTTTCAATCCATCCACTGCCTCCCAGGACATGTCGATATGCACCCTTTAACACAGTGATCTCCCATATTATATTAGTGACAATGACCCTGATCAGACAGCTCCTTTAAGAGTCGTCTGATCTGGGTCTTTTCTGTTTGCGAAGATGTATATAATATTTATGGAGTGAATTATTAAATAGGGTTAAAATTAAATAGAGTCTGAAAGATTACCTTTCCTTGACTTGAACTTGTCTATTAGTCAGTATGTCAGCCTATAGGCTACATATATTCTATAGACAATTATACAGATAGACATACAGACAGATGTAAGAGAAAAGAGACGTATACAATTAGGCATACAAACAGAGACACACATATAAACTTGTTTTCGTCAATTGACCGGTCTGTCAAACTTAATTTATATAATTAAATACATGCTTTGGTCAAATTTAACTTATATAGCATTGAGACAATAAATTAAGTTTGACGAAACCACTACCGGTTTTGTACTACAGTAAATTGACGAAACCACCGTAATCCATCATCTGACAATCATATGTATATGTATTCACCTTATAAGGTTATCATTTTAAACACAAACTCATATTGATTCTTTATTCTTTATTTGATCATTTATTCAACACTGTACCGACTGAACTCTCCCAATTTGACCTGAGACTCGATTAATCTTCTGCCTTTTTTATCGGGATTGTTTGTAATAATCTATGGCAAAAATTAGCCAAACAAAAGCGAGTAATAATCATGTTCCACGAGGATTGTATTCTTGTGGCGAATTCATATACCTTCGTAAATGTATCCGATGATTACCGAAATAATAAACGGAATATGCACCAGTCTCAGATCAAATTGGGAGAGTAACAAATGAAGCTACCCAGTAAAGCCTATCAACTGTTTCAACACAATCTCTACCTGACTACACACACATCCTCTACACAAGAATTTGTCCCAAATTCTTACTGAAATATCACTCCACAAGTTTCTTATTATTACAAATGAATGAAATAATCTTAATATAAATCACCCTGTGGGTTATTTACGCTGGGCGCCAAATGTAACATGGTGAAAAAGTTGTGTTGTGAATGCCAACATTCTACCGACTGAGCTACTAAGCCGCACAGTAAATCATATCAACTGTTTCACCACAATCTCTACCTGGCTACATAATTTAACCTTTTCCCTGTTCTATGTTAATTCCAAATTTCAATACGTACTGAATATTCATTAACAAAATAGTAATAAAGAATTATGGAAGGTGGAACATTGTAGACATGTTAGAAAGCAAAGAAACAGAACTATCAAATTCTGCTAACAAACAGAGCTGCTCATGGAGCGGTCTGATCTGGATGTACTCTGTTTGCACATGTGTGAAAACACGTTTATATGAGGGAAAGGGTTAAATTATACAGATATGACCATACAGTTTTATCTCAGTCAAAATGTCTCTTGAAAATATTATAAAATAAATTATTGAATATACATGAAAAAAAGGAAAGGGTCAAGTTAGCCCTTGACTTGAATGTCCACAATTAGATTTCTTTTAAGTGGCTTTTGTAGAGAAACTTCACTGTATGATGAGTTTATATGTAAACAGAGATGGAGAAAAAAGTTGTGAGAGTAAATAATTATATGTTACTTAACCCTCTTAGAACATCCTGAATGTAGGAACTCTTGATGAATAAAGACTCAGACAGTCAAGTTCAATTCAGTCAGTGTAGTTTAATGGTAGAACACCTTCTTGCCTAGGCATGAGAAGGAAGTCTGGGTTCAAATCCCAGCACTGGCTATTGAAGAAGGTTTGAGATGAATTACTTATTATTTTATTTAATTAACCCTTTCCCTGTCCTATGTTTATGTCAATTTCAATACCTACTGAATATTCATGGACACAATAGTTGCAATGAAATATGGAAGGTTGAACATTGTAGCAATTTCAGAAAGTAAAGGAACAGATTTATCAAATTCCATTAGCAAACAGAGCAGACCCCTCCATCTGATCTGGGTCAACTCTATTTGCAAATAAGTGAAAACATGTTTGTATGAGGGAAAGGGTTAAACAGAACTTACAGAATTGTAAGGAAATAACTTCATACTGTGCATATTGCTTAGTAAAATAAATTTAAGAATTTGGTTCTTTAACCCTTTACTCCATAAATATGTCTTTCTAACCTTTGCAAATGGAGTAGACCCAGATCAAAAGCTCATGTAGGAGCCATCTGATCATGGTGTGCTGTTTATACTTATGACATAATACAGATATGATTCTACAGTTGCTGCCACAGCCAAACATTATTGTGTTCATTTGCCATGATAAAAAAAATTAAAAATTCTGTTAATTTTCAACATGTAATTTTTTCTTACATGAATATTCCTGGCATAAAGGGTTGATAGTTTTTATTTCTATAGAAAGAAGACTGGAAAGTAAAGAAATTCAAGGACTTGAGGTATACAAGCAGTACTAGAGGACCAGTTTCTGCATTTTCAGTGTAAAATAATGGTAAAGTGAAGTCTCTTGGCTTGAACCTAGAAGAATAATATTTTTAATACATGGCTATTTGGAGATACAGTGCTCCCTCTCTACAACGACTTCCCTTGGGATACGAATAGTGTATGTGTTGTTCAGAGGGAGTTGTTATAGGGAGGGAAAATCAAACATAATTAGCTTGTTTGCAGATCCCCAGATAAGGTGTATTCCACGAACTAAAACCGTTATGCCTCAATGAAACCCTATGTTGTGATCACTCTTTAGAATCGTCACAAAGAGTGGTCACAACATAGGTTTTGATGGAGGCATAAAGAAAATACGATGGAAAAAAGTTGTTTCTGGAGCCTTGTTGTTTCGGAAACAGTGACATGCGTTGTTGTAAGGAGGGAATCGTTATTGATAGGGCCGTTGTAGGGAGGGAGCACTGTAATGTGAAACAACTAAACCTGTACTAAATGAATATTCATGAAGGCTTTGAGACTCTATGAATACAAATTATTAAGCTCTCTTGAAGCTGCTTCAGATTAGTGATACCAGTTTTGAAAAGTGCCCAAAGCTTTAAAATACTGTTTGCCCTGAAAAGAATTGATGCATGAAGTTTTTTACTTCTAAGTTCAAATACAACAATGTATCTTAAATTATATTTTTTAATCCTTATTTTTTATAGTATGGAGAAATATGTAAAACATTATTAGCAAGACTTTGTTAATCATTAATATATCCATAATCAATGTTTCAATAACAAGACATTATCAATTATCTTACTGAGGGTTGGGTTGAGAAATTTAAAAGCAACCAACTGTTAGTTCAAATTCTGTTTTAGAGTTTAGGTTTAGCTCACCAGAGCACAAGGTGCTCTGGGTGAGCTTTTGTGATCGTCTTATGTCCATCCTCCATCGGCATGCGTCTTCCAGTTGTCAACAATTTGAACCTTTAAAATTCTTCTCCTCTAAATCTACAGGGTTCTCAGTTTTTATCTTTGGCACATAGCATCATCAATAGATTCACTAACACCAAATCTATCAGATATAGCTGGATACTTATATCTAGACTTGCCATGTGCCATAACTTGATACGAATATCAAAACCTGGTCTTCCAGAGGTATTTGGAAGTTTTACCAGTTCCTTGTCTACAGGCTATTCTAGAAACATGATATTGCCAACTGATGTCACAAATCTTTTCCTCTATGTACTGAACACTAATTGTACTCAGTCTGATAAACGTGTTAAACTCATCCAGTCTGAAGAGAGATACACTGTATCTGATATGTAATTCTTCTGTCTATATCGAGATCTCTGTCTGGAAACAGAATTTTTTTTTATATAAGTACCCTTGAGAAAACAAAGCCTTATCCGAGCTTCAGATAAGAGGAGTATTTTGAAAATAAAATACCTTTCCGTCAAAGTCTAAGTTGTAATCACTCTTTAAAATTGTCTGGTAAAGACAATTCTGATGAATGGTTACAACAATGAGTGATGTTGGGAAATCTTGTATGGTACATGTTTATGCAGGTTTTGGTCAGACCAAATTTTATATATTAATGGCTGCATTGCAAACAGTGTAGACTCAGATCTGTTGTCGCATTCGGAATGAGTATGCAGATTAGGCTATAGTCACCAACGAACTGTAAAACAGCATGCTAATTTTGTGGTGGTTGCCATCTTATCTGCCGGAATATCCTTAAAACCGAAAGTAGCTCGATATCACCATCTAGAGTACACAAATTTGAACTAATTAGGCTCTACACTCTTACACCTCACTAGTGTACAGATCCTGACCACATGCAACTTTTTCAAAGCTGCCATTGATATGCGTTTACACTAGTTTTGCTTTTTGGTAAGGAATCTCAAAACGGGGCTCGTATATCACCATCTTAGCGCGAGGCAGCTCTGCACATGTATTATGCAAATTAACTTGTTAATTAATTAACCAAGCTGACGACATGAGATATGTTCGGTAGGCACCTAAATACTTCAAAATAAAAGAACTTCAAAACGCAAATTCCATTTAAAATGATAGTCTGATTCGGAATACCGAGATAGATATCGAAAGTAGACATGACAAGTTTAACCTTTAGCCTGCTGAGCAACCTTTTTGGCAATTGTTTTCACCTACTAGATTCGAAATTCGAGCCGTAATGAATTTGTCTACCAAAACGCAATCAGGGTATCAATCTGTTTGGATCCTGATGAGACGCCGAGCTCATCTGGATCAAAACTGTTTGCATAGGTATTCAATCATCCCCTTATAGCAGGCTAAAGGTTAATAGAAATAGTGAATAGAGTACATGTAGATATAACAAGAAATATCTTTTTAAAAAAGATATTCAGCGGCATTCAAATATTGACATAATGTACAAAACAATAATGATATTAAATCTCTGCCATAATAATTGCAATGTTGGGAGATTCTGTTAGTACAGGGAACTAGATCTATGAAGGGTTGCTTGGTATTATACTGGCAGAGAGGAATATGGAGATCTGGGTTAGAAGAAGCATTTATTGAAAAATTTCAAGTTACTTTTAAGAAAATCTCTATTAAAATGTACAATGTCAATTATTATTATTATTATTATTATACCACATTTATATAGCGCTCTTTTCATACAGGATATGTGCGTTCAAAAGCGCTTCACAAAGATACATTTACTGTACAATAATGCATAAATTACAGAACATTTAAAATAAAATATATTTAATATTTATATATAGATAAGAATAATAATAAAATAGAATTTATTTAGGACATTGGTAAATAAGCTAATCTTTTCCGTAAGTTTATCTGTCTGTCGTATTATGTTCTATTATAGTGTGTCAACGCACTCAGATTATAAAAAACAAAACTTGAATGCAACATTCTGCGCAGTGCCAGTACGTCCCATAATTTTGACCCAGACTCAACAGACTTGGGTACATTCGTCTAACATACAACACTGCACATAAAATATTGCCGGAAAATTGGGTAACAGAACAGATCAATTTGAAGTACATGCATATAAACTAAGCAATACAAATACACAACTGTTATATACGCGCACTATGCAACCCCTCCAGTCAAACACTATTTGACCCGCTATTGCAATGAGGGAGTACACAGCGTATCATATTTTAATAGAGTTGTAATTGGGTATATCCAAAGTTTAATTACAGAATAAAATGTCTTATTATGGGAACCCAAAAAAGCCCAGCCAAAGTTAAAACTATTAAAACTATCTGAAGTTAGTTCTTCATTTTACCTATTACACACATGTACATGAAAGCGCGTATATTTATATTGCTATGAAGATAACAAAATGAATACACTTTAAAGCATATAGAATTTAGTTTTTGTTTATACAGAGTCTGTAATTACTTGAATAACGGTATTTATCTAGCCAGATCAACGCATTAATCGGCTTGTGTGCATCATCATTAGTGACAACATAATTAAGTCTACATTTATTTTTACAACAATATAATGTTAGCAACCTCAACCTACTTCCACGATCCAAAGCCCCAGGTGATATACTAAACAATATTTCGTCTTTATTTCCTATGGTATTGCCTTATGAATTATGGTGGTTCCGGCAAACTACCTGTTCGTCAAAGTAGACTTGATGATCATGCGTGGTATTAAATTGATAGCAAAATGATAATAAAAAGTTTGAAAGTTTAATAGTGGTTTGGCAAACTGGTAATAATGCTCAGCAATCATAACCATGAGGTGATAAGTATGATAATGGGTTAGGAACTGATATAAAGTATGGAACCTGTTTGTTGGTATTTTAATTTTTTTTTATTTATTTATTAATAAAAATTATATCAGTTTTTATTTGTGAGAATGTATTATACATAAATATTTTAATGGCTTCTGTATTGTTTGCTTAAGCAAATTAAATTAACACAAAGTTATATATGTATTCTCGCGTTGGAAACATGCTACTCTCGCCGACCTGACAACCGCCATTCCACATGGCAGTCTAGTACAAGTTATTGACGTGCAAGCGATAAGGTAATCACACCTATAACTTCGAAAGCAACTCCGAGTGGTCAGTTTGATAAGCATAGCGGGAAACGGCCGAAATGTCAGCTGCAAATGAATGACTCACAGGAGAGAGAGAGGGTGTGTTAGATCTAAACATTTCCCTTCTAAAATCGCTATTTTTTACCAAATATCAGAAATTTGATTTTCAAAACATTGTTCCCATGCAAAGAATACTGCAGTGTTTACAACGCTTTCATTAATACTATTATTAAATAGATTTTATTTATACCTTTTATTTTCAATTCAGTATATGATTTAGTAGTGATTTCAAATTCATGGACCTGTTTATATTTGTAATAAACAAATAGTTTACTACATTCAGACAAATAAAACTGTATTTGAAGATAATTAATACTGATCCTGTTGGTTATATTTCGTCTACATGTTATTTCTTACTACATTATACTCATATATTTCATACTGTTGAACTTTATTCCTTCTTGATATATTATTATTAGTTATTATTAACAACAATTGTTAAATTTTCACAACCATAACAACTTTGTTTGCCTATATTCTTTAATAAAGTTTTGCTTTGTAATTATCATCAGTACATCAGTACTTTGATTTTATTGGAATTCCCAGTACATCTATTTTAAGAACAGAACTTTCGACAGTTGACATTCTTCCATGCTAAACATCTGCATAAATAATCAGTTTCTGTATTATATGCCGATTTGACTTAGCTCTGAGAAGTTTATAGAAACTGTCTGTATAACAGAATGCCTTACATTTGATTAATATGGATCGGTTGCATCGATTTCAATTTGCGAGGCCTAAGCAGCTAATTATCATAAAACACGGTGTTTTGAAAAAATAACTATGTCATTAGAATGACCCAGGAATATCGACACGTTAGCAGACTGTGTTTCTGAATTGTACATAGTTTGGCCACGTGTAGAGGCATTATAAAAAGGTTGTATGCCAGTCAAGGTATTAACTAATGAAAATACAGTTTACTACAAATACTAGTAGGTCATATGCAAATTACAATGCAATATCGTTTCTGATTGGTGGAAAACTAGAACAAAAGTGAAAATAGACAGCTAGCCGCTGAAAAAAATTACCCACCGTTTAGCCCTCAGCAGTAAGATTACCACACCAGCGATCTTATCATGCCCAGAAACACAGCGTGTTTTCGCTTAGTCTCATTAATGACCCGTAATACAGCATGCTAATTTTGTGACAGGTGCCGTCTTACAGGATAGCGTTAAAACCGAAAGTAGCTCGATATCACCATTTAGAGTATACAGATGTGAACTAGCTTTAGCTTTGCCATTATGCTCTTATCAAATTCACAAGCGGCCAGCGATAAGTAATGGAATGAAAAAAATCATTCGATTGGGCATCGAACTATACGTAATTATATCCCACTGCGCACGTGGGCAGAGCTAATATTTACTCAACAAAAAACCTCCAGTCGAATATGCCTAGTGTAACCTTAAGCTCCGCGGTTAAGGTTACACTAGGCGTATTCTAATCTAATGATGATGATATGTGCCAAAGATGAAAGCTGAGAACTCTGTAGATTTAGAGGAGAAGATTTTAAAAGATTCAAATTGTTGACAACTGGAAGACGCATGCCGATGGCCATAAGGCGATCACAAAAGCTCACCTAGAGCACCTTGTGCTCTGGTGAGCTAAAACTGTAAACTTTAAAACAGAATTTGAACTAACAGTTGGTTGCTTTTAAATTTCTCAACCCAACCCTCAGTAAGATAATTGATAATGTCTTGTTATTGAAACATTGATTATGGATCTATTAATGATTAACAAAGTTTTGCTAATAATGTTTTACATATTTCTCCATATTCAAAAAAATAAGGATTAAAAAATATTTATAATTTAAGATATTTGAATTTAGAAATAAAAAACTTCATGCATCAATTCTTTTCAGGGCAAACAGTATTTTAAAGCTTTGGGCACTTTTCAAAACTGATATCACTAATCTGAAGTAGCTTCAAGAGAGCTTAATAATTTTATATTCATAGAGTCTCAAAGCCGTCATGAATATTCATTTAGTACATGTGTAGTTGTTTCACATTATCTCCAAATAGACATGTATTAAAACTATTATTCCTCTAGGTTCAAGCCAAGAGACTTCACTTTATCATTAGTTTACACTGAAAATACAGAAACTGGTCCTCTAGTACTGCTTGTATACCTCAAGTCCTTGGATTTCTTTACTTTCCAGTCTTCTTTCTCTAGAAATACAAACTATTCCAGTCTTCTTTCTCTAGAAATACAAACTATCAACCCTTTATGCCAGGAATATTCATGTAAGAAAAATGACATGTTAAAAAGTGACAGAATTTTGAATTATTTTTATAATGGCACATGAACACAAGAAATTTTGGCTGTGGCAGCAACTGTAGAATCATATCTGTTTTATGTCATAAGTATAAACAGCACACCATGATCAGATGGCTCCTACAATCATGAGCTTTTGATCTGGGTCTACTCCATTTGCAAAGGTTAGAAAGACATATTTATAGAGTAAAGTGTTAAAGAACTAAATTCTTAAATTTGTTTTACTAAGCAATATGCACAGTATGAAGTTATTTCCTGATAATTTGACCCAGATCAGATGGAGGGGTCTGCTAGCTCTGTTTGCTAATGGAATTTGATAAATCTGTTTCTTTACTTTCTGAAATGGCTACAATGTTCCACCTTCCATATCTCATTGCAACTATTGTGTCCATGAATATTCAGTAGGTATTGAAATTGACATAAATATAGGACAGGGAAAGGGTTAATTAAATAAAATAATAAATAATTCATCTCAAACCTTCTTCAATAGCCAGTGCTGGGATTTGAACCCAGACTTCCTTCTCATGCCTAGGCAAGAAGGTGTTCTACCATTAAACTACACTGACTGAATTGAATTTGACTGTCTGAGTCTTTATTCACCAAGAGTTCCTACATTCAGGATGTTCTAAGAGGGTTAAGTAACATATAATTATTTACTCTCACAACTTTTTTCTCCATCTCTGTTTAAATATAAACTCATCATACAGTGAAGCTTCTCTACAAAAGCCACTTAAAAGAAATCTAATTGTGGACATTCAAGTCAAGGGCTAACTTGACCCTTTCCTTTTTTCATGTATATTCAATAATTTATTTTATAATATTTTCAAGAGATATTTTGACTGAGATAAAACTGTATGGTCATATCTGTATACTTTAAATTATGTAGCCAGGTAGAGATTGTGGTGAAACAGTTGATATGCTTTACTGTGCGGCTTAGTAGCTCAGTCGGTAGAATGTTGGCATCATGTAAGCAAAAATCCTTGGGTTGGACTCCCAGTCGATTCACAACTTTTTCACCATGTTACATTTGGCGCCCAACGTAAATAACCCACAGGGTGATATATATATGAAGATTATTTCATTCATTTGTAATAATAAGAAACTTGTGGAGTGTTATTTCAGTAAGAATTTGGGACGAATTCTTGTGTAGAGGGTGTGTGTGTAGTCAGGTAGAGATTGTGTTGAAACAGTTGATAGGCTTTACTGGGTAGCTTGGTATTACTCTCTCAATTTGATCTGAGACTGGTGCATATTCCGTTTATTATTGTCGCTAATCATCGGATACATTTACGAAGGTATATGAATTCGCCACAAGAATACAATCCTCGTGGAACATGATTATTACTCGCATTTGTTTTGCTAATTTTTGCCACAGATTATTACAAACAATCCCGATAAAAAGGCCGAAGATTAATCGAGTCTCAGGTCAAATTGGGAGAGTTCAGTCGGTACAGTGTTGAATAAATTATCAAATAAAGAATAAAGAATCAATATGAGTTTGTGTTTAAAATGATAACCTTATGAGGTGAATACATATACATATGATTGTCAGATGACGGATTACGGTGGTTTCGTCAATTTACTGTAGTACAAAACAGGTAGTGGTTTCTTCAAACTTAATCTATTGTCTCAATTAATGCTACATAAGTTAAGTTTGACCAAAGCATGTATTATATAAATTAAGTTTGACAGACCGGTCAATTGACGAAAACAAGTTTATATGTGTGTCTCTGTTTGTATGCCTATCTGTATACATCTCTTTTCTCTTACATCTGTCTGTATGTCTATCTGTATAATTGTCTATAGAATATGTAGCCTATAGGCTGACATACTGACTAATAGACAAGTTAAAGTCAAGGAAAAGTAATCTTTCCAACTCTATTTTTAAAATTATAACCCTATTTAATCATTTACTCCATAAACATTATATACATCTTTGCAAACAGAAAAGACCCAGATCAGACGATTCTTATAGGAGCTGTCTGATCAGGGTCATTGTCACTGATATAATATGGGAAATCACTGTGTTAGAGGTTGCATATAGACGGTGTCGGGTCGTTTCGGACCCAATCCGTTTTGGTCCTTAGTTGTTTCGGACCCAATCCATTTTGGCCCTGGTCGTTTCAGCCAAATTCAAAGGCAGTGTTCTCGTTAGGATTGAATTTTACCGAGTCCCTAGGACCCAGGGCATCAGCCAAAGTTGCGTCCCAAGCAAATACAACTGAGTCCCAGATAATTTCACTCCTGCCTTTGTAACGGAGATTTTTTGCAACATTAAAATTAATGTAAAGGGGTAAAACTATTTAAGACTTTAAACTGATGTATCATATAACATCAAAAAGATAAGTGTTACTAGCACTGTATAATAAGGTATTTCTTGATGCTTTGATTTGAAGTGCACGACGATGAGCATCTTTTGAGTGAACTGAGCTGAGCATCACTGTATCCGCTGGTACGTAAAAGCGGTTATCACTTCATTTTCAGTGCAACAAAGCATCACATGGTATTGCTATTGGTTTCAGGGCTAACATAACGCTTTAAAGGTCCTGGCGTCTTTTTACTAGCAGATGCCATCTTTTTTCAGCACCCAAATGTCATTACTATGCGACAGAATTTACATAACTTTAGATGCTGACATTAGGGTGGAAATCGTAACCAGTCAATGCAGGTGCCCTCCTACGTAACTGGAATTACCCAGGACTCGATATTTATAGATGTGTTGCAATTTCGAAAAAAAAATGTCAAGAAAACGGAATGAGATTCACTTTGATCTGGATTGATGTAAGACCGAGTTTCAGTTGTTAATTTACCTGGATTCATTTAAATCGGTAAAATTTCGATCATTGATCATGAGTCACATGGATGCCACGTACTTGATTATTTTGCGTTCCAACGATTTTCGGTGCGTATGTAGATATGATTACGACGTAAACGGGAACACTGAAGGTATAAATGGCACTTTTGATATGATTAAACGGAATACGCTGAATTGAATCCAATAAGGACATAGGTCAGATGATAGGTTAGATGTTAACCTTTAGCCAGCTGATGAATGATTATTTCTGCGAACCACAATAATTCCCTTGGAAACTGACAAAGGCTTGTTTTAAATATTCCCCACATATAAACACCTTTTCAGGAAATTGGAAACAGAGTAGACACAGATCAGACGACACTAATTCCCTTGAAAATACTACTTTATAAAAATTTAGAATGTGCATCCATATTTAAAATTAATCCGATCATACATGCTGTTATTGGGTGAAATAACCAATGAAATAATTAGTACAAACTATCGCGGCTATAAACATCTCATTTATGAGAGTAGCGCAAACAAGTACGACCATTAATTAACACTTAATTTGTTATTGTTATATCATTCAGACAACATTGCAATTGATTCAGGTTGTTTGATAATTAACACTATCACTGCCTATTTCTTGGATTCAATAAAATATTTCAATAAGAGTTTACAAAAATTAATGTAATTACAAATTTAAGCAATTATCAATATTTGCATCATTTTTTTTTCCAGAAATATTAAACACTTTATTGCACGGCCCCCACCAGGGGCCGTGCATACTGATATGGTTTGTGAAGTGTGCTCTGGGCTGTGCGTTTCTGCGGTCTTGAAATATGTAGGGAAAAAATGACAGTTCGTGGCTAGGTTGTTGTTGTTTACTGTGAAACAAGTTTTTATTTATATATATTCATTTATTTTATTTATTTATTTATTTTGATTCATATATTTTGCTCAGCGTATTTATGTCGGGGTTATTTCTTTCTTTTCTGCCAACACGAGGTAAATTTGTATTTACTTCGTGCTGCCATGTACCAGTGTCAGTGAAAATGCTAGTGATTTAGGTATAAAGGATTAAAATCACTTTCGAATCATAGATGTCAGCGTGGCTCAGGGGTTTTAGCGATGGACTAGGAAATGCGAGGTCGTTGGTTCGATTCTCGGTGGAAGCATAATTTTTTTTTCTCTCATATTTTCTTAGCACCCTTAGATAATAAGGGCGAATCTCTGTTTGTAAACAAACCCGTCGATTTCGCGCATTCGCAGTTATTAAAAATAACTGGTGGGCAAAAACACCAATAAAAACTTATGTATCCCTATGTAAAGGCTACTTAAAAAGCAATAGCTAGCCTACACATCATTAAACGACTGTGTTTGTTATGAATTGTTGATTTATGTACATTTACTATATCCTCTTACTATAATGACAATTATGTTTAAGTTCTAGGAACAAGAAGATTGAATTTATCGACCCTATAACCTTCCAGCTGAACTTTGAAAAAAAAAACCCGATCCCTTGATCTGGCCTTTCTTTGAAATAGGAGACATTCTAGATTTATGTGTTTGACATGCCTGATATGTCGAATAATTTAGATCAACTGATCTACTTATTTAAAATTTTAATTCTCGTTTTATTTTAATAAGATCTTGATATTCAGATATGCAGTCTCATGACGTTCATAATGTCTTTCTGGCTACTGCACAGTACCGTAGCAGATCTAGTAAAAGTATTTTAGAATAGATCTAGATCATATCAATCTATATTATCTTTAGAACTATAATTCACAATTAACTACCTATTTAAATATATCTAAATCGTTGGGGGTTAATTATGCTTAGCCATAGATCTAATTATTCAAAACATAGTTAGGGAAGCAGTTTAACAAATCATAACTTTAGACAATTGGCACATTGTTTGGTAGTTGTTATATTAGAAGCATTCTTGTTACGTAATAGTTCATACCTTTGTTGATAAGACAGTGTGTGATCGATGGCAATTGTGTGATCGCTGACCCTTGTCTCCTGCTAACCAGGATATATGTTCATCAAACAGTGCAGATCCAAACCATAATGCTCATTTGTGAACCTCACGATCTGGATCTACACCGTGTGCACTGTGCGCATTTTAAATTGACGACATAATTTTAGTGCTTTGGTGTGTTTGTACTTCATTCAAGATATGTTCATCAAATAGACAGTGTAGATCCAAACCATAAGGCTCAATTTTGAACGTCATGGTCTGGATCTACACTGTGTGCAATGTAAACAGACAACATAAGTTTGTATGGTTGATAAGCGCTGTCAGTGTGTTTGTTATATATTTAGGATAATTATGTTCATCAAATAGACAAACAGTGTAGATCAACAGCATTAGAGTCCATTGCGAACCTCATGATCTGGCTCTACACTGTGTGCAACGTAAATTGACGACATAATTTTTGTGTTTTAGTGTGTTTGTACTACATTAAGGATATGTTCATCAATTAGACAAAAATGTAGATCCAAACGGTAAGGCTCCATTTTGAACCTCATGGTCTGGATCTACAGTGTGCACAATAACTTACAATATTCCAGTGGCATATTTTCAAGTGGCATTTTTTCCAGTGGCATTCTTTCCACACACCAAATATTGAACAGGGAAAGGGTTAAAAACCACCGACAACCAACCTTAAGTTACGAATTCGGCTAAAATGTATACATGGCATTACCCGACAACAGAAGTAAAAGTTCCGAAAACATCGACGCTTTTTCACGTGCTTGCAAACAGAGTCGACCCGGATCAGGGTATTCTCCGTTTTCTTATGAATTTATTTCGGATCTGATTCTACAGATTTTTTCCAATACCAAAACATCATCAGTACATATGCTATTATAAAAAATAATTTAATAAATATTCATGATATCAATATTTCTTAAAAGAATAGTCACGGAGTAAAGGGTCCCAGTCAATTTATATGTGTATTACTCTTAATTCTGAGTGAAATTTCACGACTTATGATTTTTTATGAATTTGCAACAATTAACGTTTTTGTTATGATTGGCAGTATAGTATCCTGTGATAGGAACTTTGTGACACATCTTTAGACATACATGTACTTTTGTAACTCTAATCGATTATACCCTTTAGACATGATCCTTTATCAAATACAGTTTTAACTAGACCTATCACTGAACGTGATTCATACCCCCACCTGGCATCCTTGTTGGAAAAGGCATAATATCGGCCCTTGGTCAGATTATAGCCCTTGTGAGGTGAACAGGTGTGTGAAGTTTCATTAGATTATCTTCAATGCTAAAGAAGTTATGACCAAGGTTAAAGTTTCTCACAATGACGACGCAAATAACAAAGCTCTAGGCTTTGTGGTTTTGAATGAGATTTTTTTTAAAAATATATTATTGTTTTAGGTGTGTTTATCTGTAGTGGTTCAAAAGTTATAGCCAATGTTAAAGTTGGTAATTTGACCTATATATTTGACCTTTGACCTTGAACAGTGACCTTGACCTTGGCATGCGACATGTCAAAATGTGCAGCTTCATGAGACACACATGCATGCCAAATATCAAGTGTCGATACCTATATATTTGACCTTTGACCTTGAACAGTGACCTTGACCTTGGCATGTGACATGTCAAAATGTGCAGCTTCATTAGACACACATGCATGCCAAATATCAAGTGTTTACCTGCAGTGTTCAAAAGTTATAGCCAATGTTAAAGTTGGTAATTTTACCTATGTATTTGACCTTTGACCTTGAACAGTGACCTTGACCTTGGCATGCAACATGTCAAAATGTGCAGCTTCATTAGACACACATGCATGCCAAATATCAAGTGTTTATACCTATATATTTGACCTTTGACCTTGAACAGTGACCTTGACCTTGGCATGCGACATGTCAAAATGTGTAGCTTCATGAGACACAAATGCATGCCAAATATCAAGTGTTTATCTGTAGTGGTTCAAAAGTTATAGCCAATGTTAAAGTTGGTAATTTGACCTATATATTCGACCTTTGACCTTGAACAGTGACCTTGGCATGCGACATGTCAAAATGTGCAGCTTCATGAGACACACATGCATGCCAAATATCAAGTGTTTATCTGTAGTGGTTCAAAAGTTATAGCCAATGTTAAAGTCAGTAATTTGACCTATATATTCGACCTTTGACCTTGAACAGTGACCTTGACCTTGGCATGCAACATGTCAAAATGTGCAGATTCATTAGACACACATGCATGCCAAATATCAAATGTTTATCTGTAGTGGTTCAAAAGTTATAGTCAATGTCCCGATCTCGCGCGACAGACGGACGGACGGACGGACCGACCGACCGACGGACCGTCGGTCCGACGGCCCGACGGACAAGGTGTTTCCAATATAGCCCCCACCACAGGTGGTGGGGGTATAACAAGAAATATCTTTTAAAAAGATATTCAGCGGCATTCAAATATTGACATAATTTACAAAACCACAATGATATTAAATCTCTGCCAACTTAATTTCATTGTTTCGAGATTCTGTTAGTACAGGGAACTAGATCTATGAAGGGTTGCTTGTAATTATACTAGCAGAGAAGCATGCAATGGAAATGACTTGGAGTAGAATAAGCAATTATGAAAAAAATCAAGATACTTTTATAGGAAATCACTATTAAAATGTACAATGTCAAAGTATTTTTTAAAAACTATCTGAAGTTAGTTCTTCATTTTACCTATTATAAAAATTTACTTGAAAGCATGTATATTTATATTGATATGAAGATAACTAATTGAATACACTTTAAATAAAACATACAGAATTTAGTTTTTGTTTGTGCAGAGGCTGTAATTACTTAAAGAAAGGTATTTATCTATAGCCTGGATCAACGCATTAATTGACGCGTGTGCATCATCATTTTTGACACCATTAACTGAATATACATGTATTTTTAAAACAATATAAAGTTAGCTATCTAAACCTACTACTCGATCCAAAGCGCCAGATGATAGAGCCATAACGATAGCCTTCAGTAAGTAGCTTTATATCACAGAGAGCGAATAACCAGAGCCTTAATTGGTGCTGTGGTCGGGGATAGTAATTTATACTATTAATGCCACTACTCTAATATACTTAACAACATTTTTTCTTTATTTCCTATAGCATTGCCTGTGAATTATGGTGGTAATTCATATTGTTTTACCGGTCATGGTAATAAACAACTATGTGACTACAGTATTGTACATGTATTTGAATCCACCAAAAGTTGAACTAAACAACATTTTGACTGAAAACAAAAAGCATAAGGTGAGTGGCAAACAGTTTGGACCAAGACTAAAATCAAAACTGAATGGGATGGTAAATCATTAGTAATGTCTTATTGGTCTGGGGCTGTTTTAATGACTAAACAATGTGGATATAGTATTTGAAAGCACCTCTTTAGCACTCATTGTACCCAAGGTTGAGTAAGTGTCACCTGCTTAGCTAATATCTTGATCTGTATAACCCCCCCCCCCAAAAAAATTGGACCACATATCAATATTTAACATATAGATAGTTATTTATTGATTTTGATTATTCAAGTTTTGCTTTTTAATACAAATTTTCAATTTTTGCCAAAACGTCCTATGCCGAATAAATAGATGGCCAAAACGTCCTGGGTCGAAACATCCGGGGCGAAACTTCCTATGCCGAAACGTCCTACATTCAGTTTGGCCATGTGTAGAGGCATTATAAAAAGGCTGTATGCCAGTCAAGAGATTAACTAATGCAAATACGGTTTACTAGACAGGGCTCGACAGTAACGGTAGTCCGGCTGCCTGGGACAATCAAAATTTAGGTCCGGACAATAAAAACCTGTATCTAACAGTCCGACGTGGCAAGTAGATCTCAAACCCATTTTCTGTAAAGTCTTATCATCATTAGTCCGGTATTAAACGTGAAAATCGTTTACCGGTGAAATGGATTTTGCCGAAACGTCAACCAGCACCCAGTTTGTTTACAAGGAAGTACCGAGAATACCTAACGCGCATGCGCGAGACTATTCAGCACACCTCGTCGGTTATCGGCTAGAATAGCTTTGTAGACTGGTAATAGTACATCGTAATAAGGTAAAGCACAATGCGATTAAAAGAAGTTGGAACCAGTCAAGTTTTTCTGTTTCTTGTTTCCGGTAATTATTTGCATACATGTACGACATTTCACTGATATAAGTTGCGATTTTGTAACACAGCAAGGTAAGTTATCTACATCCATATTTATGCCCGTAAACATTTTTGACTCAATGGATTAGAATTAGAAGTTTATTGTACTATGTTTCAAAGTAAAAGTTAACGTCATCGTCAATTGACTAGTGTTTGTTTACCCTATATTCACGGTTGAATGGCACGCGATTCGTAATGTCGCTTTCCAAGTTTGGATTTACGGGTTCGAAAAAGGACAGTACCGAGTCTACTGACAGTAGCAATAAACCCAAAGGAAGAGATGCTACTAAAAAGGAGTATGAAAAAAAGAGAAAACGTACATTTGTTCCCAAGTGGCTGGAAGAGTATGACTGGCTTGTTTACAATGAGTCTGAAGAGGTGATGTTTTGCGAACAGTGTCAGAAATATGCAAAATTAAGCGGCTCTAGCTTTGTAACAGGTTGTAGTTCTTTCCGAAGACAGTCAGATTTTTGAGTTGATAGTCATATTAATAAATGGAAGTTTTTTGTTTCTAAACAGAGCTCCAGATAAAAGAGGTATTTAAAACAAGAGGGCCATGAGGCCCTGAAGCGCTCACCTGAGATAACCCAAGGGGCGGGGCCATTTTTGACCAAGGAGTCATCATTTGTACAACGTTGGTAGAGAACCACAAGGCAAAGCAGTATGCCATTAATTAAAGGTCTAAGCCTAATGGTTTCAGAGAAAAATAATATTTCATATTTTTCCCATGAAAAACTGATAAGCCCCAAGGCAGGGTCAAGTTTTGCCCAGAGGCCAGGGTCGTAAGTTGAACATTCTTGGCAGAGGACCATAAGCCAAGCTACATATTTGTATAGGACCATTAGATCATGTTACATACCAAACATCAAAGGTCTAGGCCTTACAGTTTCAGAAGATTTTTAGAGATTTTCCTATGAAAAACTGATAAGCCCTTGGGCAGGCCATTTTTGGCCCAGGGGTAATAATTTGAACAATCTTTGTAGAGAACCATTACATCATGCTACATTCCAAATATCAAAGGTATAGGCCTAACAGTTTCAGACAAAAAGATTTTTTAAAGATTTTCCTATGAAAAACTGATAAGCCCTTGGGCGGGGCCATTTTCGGTCCAGGGTCATGATTTGAACAATCTTTGTAGAGGACCATTTGACCATGCTACATGCCAAATATCAAACGTCTAGGCCTTACAGTTTCAGAGAATAAGACTTTTAAAGATTTTCCTATGAAAAACTGATAAGCCCTTGGGCGGGGCCATTTTTGGCCCGGGTGTCATAATTTGAACAATCTTTGTAGAGGACCATTAGAGCATGCTACATACCAAATATCAAAGGTCTAGGCCTTACAGTTTCAAAGAAGAAGATTTTTAAAGATTTTCCTATGAAAACTGATAAGCCCTAGGGCGGGGCCATTTTTGGCCCGGGGGTCATAATTTGAACAATCTTTGTAGAGGACCATTAGATCATGCTAAATACCAAATATTAAAGGTCTAGGCCTTACAGTTTCAGAGAAGAAGATTTTTAAAGATTTTCCTATGAAAAACTGATAAGCCCTTGGGCGGGGCCATTTTTGGCCCGGGGGTCATAATTTGAACAATCTTTGTAGAGGACCATTAGATCATAATACATACCTAATATCAAAGGTCTAGGCCTTGCAATTTCAGAGAAGAAGATTTTTAAAGATTTTCCTATGAAAAACTGATAAGCCCTTGGGCGGGGCCATTTTTGGCCCGGGGGTCATAATTTGAACAATCTTTGTAGAGGACCATAAGATCATGCTACATGCAAAATATCAAAAGTCTAGGCCTTACAGTTTCAGAGAAGAAGATTTTTAAAGATTTTCCTATGACAAACTGATAAGCCCTAGGGGGGGCCATTTTTGGCCCCGGGGTCATAATGTGAACAATATTTCATTCACCCTAACCACTTATGCTTCTGACAAAATTTGGTTAAAATCGGGTCAATAGTTTAAGAGGAGATGTCGTTTGAAAATGTGGACGGACGACGGACGCCGGACGCCAGACACCGGACGCCGGACACCGGACGCCTGACACCGGACGACAGACGGATCACGGTCACAATAACTCACCTGAGCCTTTGGCTCAGGTGAGCTAAAAACTAACATTTCTATCTCTGGATTAAACCCTATGGTGTCATTACTCATAAGGATAGTCTCTTAGAGACATTTCTGAGTAGTAACATCATAGGACTTTGTGCTGAAATGTGTGAGAAAATGTGGAAATTATGTGGCTTACTCTTTTTCTCTCTCTTATCTAGAGCCCTGTTTACAGCTCATGAATTGAGTCTGTCTGTTGAAACTTAAAAGGGTTAAGTCATAACCAAGCCATTGAAAGATTGTTCGTTTTATTTTCGCATTTAAAATTACAAACCAAATAAATGCAAAGTTTATTGAGTTAAATTTTATCAGTTAGTTATTTCTTTCAAGTCATGACAAGTGTCTTTCTGGTCAGGACAAGTAGACCTAGAAGTTACTAGCCCGACTGGACAAGTGGTTTCAAAAGTTACTGTTGAGCCCTGTATTATTATATTAATTCCCTACTTTGGAATATTTTCTTCTTGTTAATGGTCAATTTTCTTAAACAGAGAACACAATTTGTTTAAATAAAATTTGATTTCTATTGCTGATATATTCCACGTATTCCTTGGTCGTTTCGGTCCCAAATGTGGCCGAAACGACCATGGCCGAAACGGATTGGGTCCGAAACTACCCGGGACCCATATCCACATGTCCTGGGAGGCAGTGGATGGATTGAAAATATTGGAAACAAAAGGAATTTCAAACTAAATAAATAAAAACCAACGTCAAGTCCCATTTTTTTCACCAGGTGACCATGATAAGCAAACCGAGTAGACCATGATCAAACGATTCCTACATTAGCTGTCTGATCTTGGGTATACTCTGTTTACAAAGGAGATAGAGAGCTGGCGGGATATTTCGATCGGAAATTATTCATTACTTTCACAGAAAAAAAATCTGACTTGAAATTTGTACGTACAGCCTTGATTTTCGGCGTATACGTTATATTTACTACATACCAAGAATGTCTGTGAAAAGGTCACACAGTTTTGAAATATGTAACTTCACATTTTCAGTTTGTATGTGATAGTTCGTTGAGAAAAGAGTTAAATATTCAGAAGAATAAGAAATCATTTTACCTTTCCGCCATCTTGGTTTAATCACGTGACTCTACTTACAGCTGGCTAAAACACGTTAGGTATCGGCAGCCACTATACTTAATTTTATGACGTCACGATGCCAGTCGAATAGAAATAATTACTCAACACAGGGAAATTACTTAATAAATGTGTCAGTCGAATACGCCTACTGTAATTAATTACGATATTGGAAAAGCATTGTAGTGATTGTACTTTGCAATTCACCAGAATGTACCAAACAGTCTGTATTTATGAAAGAAATCAGTTTCTACCACTGCCAAAAAATCCCATAGGCCTACTATTAAACACCATTATAGAATTTCAGCTAATAACTATTCATAATACGGCATTTTTAGCAGCGATAGAAACATCAGAATCAGATCCATTGATCTGGATCTGTTTGTAAAGGCGTGAAATACATTTCTATCTGACATCATTTATATGTAAAGTCACACAGCTACTTTAGCAAAATTTCTCCCAAACGGGTGTTCAATTTAGTATAAATAATGGGTCTCGGACACGGGTGGCAGCTCAATGCAGGGTGGAAGTCATACAGAAAGCTACTTTTTGGAGCTTTCTGCAGGATATTCATCCTGCATTAAGCAGCCATGCATGTGCCTAAAAGTATCTTAATTCTTCTCTACTAGAATTCCGGTTTAGAAGGAGTTTATTGTACTGGAATTCTTCCTGTTAACCCTTTCCTTCATATAAACACCTTTTCATGCATTTGCAAACAAAGTAGACCCAAATCAGACGGCTCCTGAAGGAGCCGTCTGACCAGGGTCTACTCCATTTGCTAATTGATAGTTATAGAACTATTTTTTCTATGAATATCAGTAGGTATTGAAATTTGGAATAAATATAGAACAGAGAAAGGAACATAATGAAGATAAAAGTTAAATAACAGAAATTGTTTATTAAATTTAAAAAGAGAACATTGCCATACTTTTCTGTACCTCTGCTATCTAGTTACACATACACCAGTTTGGATCCATATGTGGCACCTAGTACCTGCATTTCATCAAGATGAAACTGTTCGATACCCTGACTACAGGGGAATAATAACACAGTATCCCCTAGTGACACAGTTTTGCGCCTCTATAAATTTCACATTGCGAAACCATTGTGATAAATAGAGCATTTGCTCCTATAGGAGCAAATGCTCTATTTATCACAATGGTTTCAAACAACAAAATTCTAAGATTTTTCTTTTCTCTAGTTAATGCACCTTTTCGGTAGATTAATTCGAAAAGGTTGGGTCTAAAAATAGCCTAGGAGAGAATTGGTTAAGATACAGTAGAATCTGTCTGAAGCAAACCTTATATTGATTATACATAGGATTCTTAACAAGATGGGTTTGTGAAACACTATGCCCTTTGACCCTAACCTTAATAAGTCACCCTAAGAAATGTCCGTCTCTGTAAGTTGCATATGCATGCCAAGTTTAAAGTATGTATGTGCAATGGCCACAAAATTATAGCCAACGTTAAAGTTATGGACAAACCAAATAGAGCAGACACAATATGCCCCATTGGACAATAGTAATGCAGATAGTTCCTATAGGAGCTTTCTGTCCTTGTTGACCTTCATAAAATTCAACCCTTATCATGCTGAAAACAAAATATATGCCAAGACTGATCTGTACTTCTAAATTCGTACAAGCATTTGAGAAACTTTTGATGGAGTGTCAAACAGTTTGGATCCTGGTAAGACTTTGATTTACTCATCATTTCATCTGGATCCAAGCTGTTTGCAAATGTGAGTCAGGTCGCCTGTAGCATGATAAAGGTTAAATATGACATAAAAGAAACAGACAACAAAGCTTGAGTAGGAGATTGACTTTAGAACATTTAGAACAAACTGACAGATGTAGATAGGATGCGTAACTTTTCAGGAATGACTACTTTATTTCTCCACACAAACCTATAATGCGATTACTCCATTTGATTTGATTTGATTTGATTTGATTTGATTTGATTTGATTTGATCTGATTTGATTTGTTTGCAAGTGCATGGTAAGGCATTTGAATGACAGAAGGGGTTAATGCAGGATGAGCTTTCTGTCTTACTTTTGTCCAGCATTTCGCCTTTTCTCCATAAATACGCATTTACAAACAAAGTAGACCAAGATCAGACGGCTCCTCTAGGAGCCGTCTGATCAGGGTCTGCTCTTTTTGCTAATGATATAAAGTAGATATGTTTCTACAGTTTCTGTCATTGCAAAAAATGCCCGTGTCCATGTGCTTACTATAATAAAATAATTAATATTCACGACGTCATTAATTTTGAACATGAATATCAATGGAGTAAAAGGGTTAAGCCTCATCTTGATCTTGATTCAAGGTCACGGAATAATGGCGGTTGTGTATTTTTTCTGTAAGAGACAATCGATCACATAAAGTTTATTTAACAATGATAGTGATATATTTTTAAGAACATTTTGGTTTCGTGTGAGTTACAAAAGTGTAAACAATAGACAGATTTGGTTATTATGACGAGAAGACAGGCTAAACAGTCAAGACAACATACAGCAGGCAAGGCAGCCATAAAGAACAAAGGGGAAAAGGGCGCCGATACCCCAACCGCCACTCAACATCAACAAGAATCTGTGAATAAAGACGGGAGCAATTCAGTGAGCTATTCAAATATGAACAGTCAAAACAGATCGGAATCACAGGTAGGTGAAGGACAGACAATTAATTATACGCTTGCTAATGAAAATGTTTGTCACCAGATGATGGGAGCGTCAGAAGTGCACCCCCTTAGAACGCACAGAGAAGAAACCCATTCTTCTGTTTCTCAGCAATTAAGACAGTCAAGAGACCTTCTATATGCTCCACAAAATCCTGCACCAATGCCACCAACATCTCATGTATATCAACAAGTAATTGCAGGGCACAGAAACCACAATGGACCGACATTGTTAGACAACATGGGCCCAGTGCAAAGTTCTATCGCAGAATGTAATTTCGCCCCACCCCAACCTCAACCCCAACACAGACATCAATACAGCCATCCAAATGATAACGTGAATCAGTCTCTACTCCAGTTGTTGCAAGGTATCGAGACAAGGCTTGGGTCGAAACTAGGGAACATAGAAACGCGGTTCTCGAACGTAGAGACACAAATGGAAACCCAGACGCAAGCATGGCAGGCAATTGAGAACACTATGAAGCAACAGAATAAAAATATTAGAAACCACAGTTACGGGTCTGAAAGAAATGGAAGGCAATATGGCTGAGCTCTACATACAGGTAGACAAAATAGACAAAAGTGTAAAATACAACAAGAGCAAAATCCAAGATTGTAAAGAAAGTGTTATTACAGTTAGTGACCTTTTTGATTCGACGCGAAACGATAGAGGAATAGCAGAAGAAGAATTGAACAAGAGGGCCAGAATGGCCCTGAAGCGCTCACCAGACAATCAGAGGAGAAGATTTTCATAGTTTTCACTATATGTTTCTATAGAAAACTAGCGTGCCCTGGGGCAGGGCTAATTTTGACCCAAGAGGCACAATTAATATAGAACTTTTGTAGAGGACCTGAACATGATGCTATGTGCCAAATATGAAAGCTGAGAACCTTCCAGTTTCAGACGAGTAGATTTTCAAAGTTTTCTCTATATGTTTCTATTGAAAAGTGGCTACCCCTGGGGTGGGCGAATCTTTACTCCAGGGCCATAATTTATATAACTTTTTTAGAAGACCGGAACATGATGCTATGTGCCAAATATGAAAGCTGAGAACCTTCCTATTTCAGAGAAGAAGATATTCAATGATTTCACTATTTGTTTCTATTGAAAACTGCCCACCCCTGGGGAGGGGCAAATTTTGACCATGGGACCATAATTCATAAAATTTTTGTAGAGGACCTGAACATGATGCTATGTGCCAAATATAAAAGCTGAAAACCTTCAAGTTTCAGAAGAGAATGTTTTCAAAGTTTTCACTACATGTATTTGTTTCTATTGAAAACTGCCCATCCCTGGGGCGGAGCCAATTTTGACCCTAAGGCCATAATTAATATAACTTTTGTAGAGGACCTGAACATGATGCTCTGTGCCAAATATGAAAGCTGAGAGCCTTCCAGTTTCAGAGAAGAAGATTTTCAAAAATTTCACAATATATTTGTTTCTATTGAAAACTGCCCACCCCTAAGGCGGGGCTAATTTCGACCCTGGGGCCATGATTTATATAACATTTGTAGAGGACCAGAACATGATGCTATGTGTCAAATATGAAAGCTCAGTGCCTTCCAGTTTCAGAGAAGAAGATTTTCAAAGATTTCATTATTTGTTTCTATTTAAAACTCCCCACCCCTGGGGCGGGGCCAATTTTGACCCCAGGGCCATAATTTATAAAAGTTTTGTAGAGGACCTGAACATGATGCTATGTGCCAAATATGAAAGCTGAGAGCCTTCCAGTTTCAGAGAAGAAGATTTTCAAAGATTTCATTATTTGTTTCTATTTAAAATTGCCCACCCCTGGGGCGGGGCCAATTTTGACCCTGGGGCTATAATTTATATAACTTTTGTAGAGGACCTGAACATGATGCTCTGTGCCAAATATAAAAGCTAAGAACCTTCCAGTTTCAGAGAAGAAGACTTTCAAAGATTTCACTATTTGTTTCTATTTAAAACTGCCCAACCCCTGGGGCGGGGCCAATTTTGACCCCAGGGCCATAATTTATATAACTCTTGTAGAGGACCTGAACATGATGCTATGTGCCAAATATGAAAGCTGAGAGACTTCCAGTTTCAGAGGAGAAGATTTTCAAAGATTTCACTATTTGTTTCTATTGAAAACTGCCCAACCCTGGGGCGGGGCCAATTTTGACCCCAGGGCCATAATTTATATAACTCTTGTAGAGGACCTGAACATGATGCTATGTGCCAAATATGAAAGCTGAGAGCCTTCGAGTTTCAGAGAAGAAGATTTTCAAAGATTTCACTATTGGTTTCTATTGAAAACTGCCCACCCCCTGGGGCGGGGCCAATTTTGACCCCAGGGCCATAATTTATATGACTTTTGTTGAGGACCTGAACATGATGCCTTGTGCCAATTATGAAAGCTGAGAGCCTTCCAGTTTCAGAGGAGAAGATTTTCAAAGATTTCACTATTAGTTTCTACTGAAAACTGCCCAACCCTGGGGCGGGGCCAATTTTAACCCCAGGGCCATAATTTATATAACTTTTGTAGAAGACCTGAACATGATGCTCTGTGCCAAATATGAAAGCTGAGAGCCTTCCAGTTTCGGAGGAGAAGAATTTCAAAGATTTCACTATTAGTTTCTACTGAAAACTGCCCACCCCTGGGGTGTAGCGAATTTTAACCCCAGGGCCATAATTTATATAACTCTTGTAGAGGACCTGAACATGATGCTATATGCCAAATATGAAAGCTGAGAACCTTCTAGTTTCAGAGAAGAAGATTTTCAAAGTTTTACTATATGTTTCTATTGAAAACTTCCCACCCCTGGAGCAGGGCCAATTTTGACCCCAGGGGCATAATTTATATAACTTTTGTAGAGGACCTAAGGGTGATGCTATGTGCCAAAGATGAAAGCTGAGAACCCTGTAGATTCAGAGGAGAAGATATTTAAAGGTTCAAATTGTTGACGACGCACGCCGACGGACGACGGACATCAGGCGATCACAAAAGCTCACCCTGAGCACTTTGTGCTCTGGTGAGCTAAAAAGCGAAAGGAGCAAATGCTAGACTTATCAAAGACAAACTCTACATCAATGATCAATTGTATAGAGCAGACCAGAATTCAGACAGTAATACAGCTAGAAACGGAAGAACATTGCCAAACAGAAATACCACATTTGTGAACACTGGAAGAGTTTTCCACAGGAGCACTAGCCAAAATACAATGACACATAACCCTGGCAGTTTTCAGACGCCCAACAGAGTCCAGACATTCAGCCAGAAAGAGAACACAGCAAGACAGCAAACAGGTAAAAAGAGTAGCAAAATCCCCACTTGACACTGAAATACAAACAAAGAAACATAGCGAGAATGAAGAATGCAACAACAGTGATAGGCATGTAAATAGTGATGAACAGACTGTAACTGACAATGGAAACAACAGTGATAATGAAGTAACGCGCACGAACAATAACTTAAGTGAAGAAATGGAAAGTGAGGTCGTACAAAAACCATCGACAGAAATAACAGAAGATAGTGAGACTCGAGACGACCGTAGTGACAGCAGATAGGGAAATGATGAGAACAGCAGTGAAGATCAGACTGAACTTACATGTATCAAAATCTGTTCAATCAATGTATGTGGACTGAAGTCAAAAATAATTTACCCTGAATTTATAGAGTTCATCGAAAAACATGATATAATAAGTATACAAGAAACCAAACTAGATGATCTTGATGATGTACTGATTGATGGTTACCAAATGTTTACGCATAACAGAAAAATATTGCAAAACACAGATCTGGTGGCATAGCACTTGTTATCAGAAATGAGCTAGTACCCAATATAAGACTTCTTGAAAGTAAAAGCAAACTAGTTTTGATGTTTAGATTACTGACGAAAATTAATGACTCAATTATGACTTGCGGAATTACCTATATACCTCCGATCAGAACTCAGTACTCCAGCCCTGACCCATATCTTGAACTTCAAACAGAATAGACAAGCATGGTAATGAGCATCTTCTTCTATTTGGAGATTTCAATTCCAGGGTAGGGACCAAGAATGATTTTGTCGAGACAGACGTATTTATAAGCCATTTTGTTGGCAATGACCAACTTTCCGAAGACAACATAAACATTTTAAATCAACTTAAACAATTAAACATACCTACAGAAAGAAAATCTTTTGACAAACAAACAAATGAATATGGAAACATGTTATTAGATCTCTGCAAAAGTAATGACCTTTTTATACTGAATGGCCGAATTGGAACATATGAATCATCCTCTAAAACTACATGTAAGGGCAAAAGTACAGTAGATTACTTTATAGGCTCTGTAAAAGCAGCTGCGTTCATCAAAGAAATATATGATTATGATAGCCTCTATTCAGATGTCCATAACCCAGTTGTTGTTAAAATAATAACTAAACAAATAACAATTAAACCTATCACAGCAGCAGAGAATAAAACACAAACTGAAATAATCAATTGGAAGGACAACAAAAAAGATGAGTTTATTAACAACATGGAAAATAAAGAAGTAAATGAAATATTACATGAGCTTGAAGAGATATCATCAAGATTAACAAAACAACAGAAAGGTATAGATGCTATAGCTGACAAAATAAACAAAGTTTTTGAAAAAAATTGTGAAAAAACTTTTGGAAAAACCAACCCGAATAAAAGACCCAACCCAAAACAGAGATTAAAACCATGGTTCAACTTTGAATGCAGACAAATGAGGAATAAATACCACATGGCGCGCAAAATATATAACAAGAATAGGTCAAAAGAAAATAAGCAATCACTTAAACTAATTAGCAAACAATATAAAAACATAATCCATCAGTCAGCTAAAAAACACAAAGACAATAAAGTAAACAATTCAAAAAAGATAAAGAGTAATGACCCGAAAGCATTCTGGAAAATAATAAATTCTATAGACGCAGGGAAAAAAGACACAGAAGCGAGTCTGAATGACCTATATGATTTCTTTAAAAAAGTAAAGAACAATGAAGAGGAAAACAATAATGAACAATCCCAGGAGAACACAGAAGAAACAGAAGCTGAAAATGATTACAATCATGAAATAAACTCCATAATTACAGAAGAAGAAATATTAAATTGTATAAAGAAATTAAAAAACAATAAAAGTGCCGGTGCTGACAACTTACTAAATGAACATATAAAGGCCACACAAGAAATAATGATTCCAATATATGTCAAATTATTTAACTTAGTATTTGATGAAGGGATAATTCCCACAAAATGGACTGAAGGAAACATACTACCCATATACAAAAACAAAGGAAGCCCAACCTTACCACAGAACTACAGACCTATCACACTACTAAGTTGTTTAGGAAAACTATTTACGGCTATCATCAATAACCGACTCGACAAATACACAGAAGAAAATGATATAATAAGTAATTGCCAAGCAGGATTCAGAAAAAAAACATTCGACAACTGATAATCTATTCATACTCAGAGTCTAATTGAATTACTCAAGGCACAGAAGAAAAAACTATTTTGTGCATTTATCGACTTCAAACAGGCATGTGATACAGTATGGAGGCAAGGGATATGGTCCAAATTATACAAATACAATATAAATGGTAAATGCCTAAATCTAATAAAAAATATGTATGCAGATAGTAAAAACAAATGAAGGCACATCCTTATTTTTCCCAAGTAAAAGTGGTGTCAGACAAGGTGAAAATCTATCCCCCATTCTATTCTCACTTTTGGAACAATATCTGGCACAATATAATGCTAACAATGTAGAATGTAATGTCAATAATAATGAAGTATACATCTATTTCCAGCTTTTTATTATTCTATATGCCGATGATACTGTTATCTTGAGTAATAATGTTAAAGACCTACAAACTAGTTTAAACTTATTTAGTGAGTACTGCAAAAAATGGAAACTAACAGTGAATACTGAAAAAACTAAAATTGTTATATTCGGCAGTAGAGGAAAGACATACAATAATATATTTCAATACCAAGAAAAAACTATAGAAGTTATAAACGAATACAAATACCTAGGCATTTTTATATCAAGAACAGGAAGTTACATACGGACTAAGAAACACCTTGCTGAACAAGCAAATAAAGCAATGTTCTCACTATTAAAGAAGACCAGAGTCCTAAATTTACCATTAAAATCCAAATTGATCTTTTCAATAAAACAATTAAACCTATCCTGCTATATGGAAGTGAACTATGGGGGTTTGGTAACATTGATATAGTAGAAAGAGTACAGTTGAAATTTCTTAAATTGATACTGAACACCATGCTGTTTGAACAAAGGCGTTTGGATTGACAGTAGGTCATTGGTAAAATCTATTCATTTTATACTTGGAGATTTTATGAAAAATGGGTCTGTATAATATGCATATTAAGTATGTACGTTCACTAGTCGTTGTTGCTTATCACACCTTTGTAGCGTTTAAATAGAACCATGTAACACTCATATATTGGGACCCAAGCGGTGGCCGAGGGGAAAGAGCTGCGTCTATGAATCTCTAGGTCCTGGGTTCGAATCCCGTCACAACCAAATGCAAATGGAAAAAATATATTCTTTTATAGGATCCTGATCACAGACCGACACACACAATGTACAACTGGCAATTAGGTCACGATAACCTGCATAATATTTGAAAACTTAGTTTGTTTCAAAGAGAATTACTGCACAGTTCAAAACGACTATAAAAAATTCCCTGAGAATTTGAACAATAATTAAATCAACAAAAACAATAGTTTAAAAAAGTACATGTATATAGACACAGAGTGCAAATGGAACGGATCCATGTAAGAAACTTGATCCCTGTTCTATGTTTATTCCAATTTCAAGACCTACTGAATATTCATGAACAAAATAATGGCTACTTATTTCCACTCTTCATGTTTCATTATATGAAACATGAAAAGTGGAAATGAGTAGCCATTTAAGAAAGGAAAGAAAAAGATCTTTCAAATTCCATTAGCCAACAGAGCATATCCTGATCAGATGACTCCTATAGGAGTCATCAGATCTGGGTCTACTCTGTTTACAAACGCGTGAAAAACATTTATATGAAGGAAAGGTTTGGTGTTCTAGCATCTCTACCAGATTGTAAAGCTGAATAAGTCAGCTTGGAAACATTTTTGCAACTTTAGATTACACCTTGCTTAATCCTTACAATGCTGAGTGATGTTTCGTTTGCAACAATTGACGTCTGCGTCAATTCTTCAATAAACTTTCTTTCATTTTATGCAAAAATATGATCAAGATGACAAACAATTTGGATCCTGATGAGACGCAGAATTGTGTGGCCTCTCATCTGGATCCAAACTGTTTGCATAGGTAATCACAGTTTCGCCGCTAGCGTGCAAAGAGTTAAGCGTATGACCTCTAGAGAATTTAGCATGATGTAACAGTTGCCCAGCACTACTGACCACCAGTGCGCCGTAACCTTTATACTGTAAAGAACGTAAAGAACAGAAGAAGTCTATTTAACCCTTAATTTCCCCATATAAACTTGTTTTCATGCATCTGCAAATAGATTCGACCCAGATCAGACAGCTCGCTCCCATAGATTCAGGGTCTGCTCTGTTGCTAGTGGATCCACCTTCCATATTTCATTATAAATATTTTGTAAGATTCCGGAACCGGATTGTAAGCCAAGCACTGCACATGCGCGTATTCTCTTAGGGGGATTCCCGCTAGGTAGCGCTCGTGCAATAGGGTTTTCCGCCATAGTTTGAGTCGCAATCCATTTTATAAGGATTTCGGCAAAAGCCGAAACCCTAAAAATGTAATCAAAATGATATAGGAGATGAGTATCATTACGTCTTAAAATGTCCAAATTTCACAGAAGACAGGAAAAGATACCTAAAAAGATATTATTACATAAACACAAACACAATAAAATTTTGAAGAATTATTTAACACTAAAAACACTAAAGAACTGATAAACCTTGGAAAATTTATAAAGATAATCACGACATCAGTTAACGGAGAAGTTTAACCAACCCGATTATACAAAATACTCATACGACAGAAATAATGAGAAATAAACAAATGGATTATTTAGGAAAAAAAAAAAAAGAAAAAAAAAACAGAAAAAAAACCCCCAAAAAGCAAACAAAAAAAACAAAAACAAACAAACAAACAAAAAAACAACAACACACAAACAAATGTAAACAAACAAGCAAACAAATACAAACAAAGTCAAACGAACAAACAAAACAAATAAACAAACAAGTAAACAATATATAAATAAACATATAAACAGACAAGTAAACAAAATATAAACAGACAAAAAAGTAATAATTAATTACACCTCCTAATGGTAAAACATAACTCAAATCAAACAACAAACGAGAAGAAGAATAACATATAAAATAAACAAACAAAAAACAAACAGAAAAAACAATTAACTTAACTATACTAATCTAACAAAATAGATAAATAAACAAGAGGACCATGATGGCCCTGAAATCGCTCACCAGAGGGAAAGATTTTTAAAGTTTCAACTACATGTATGTTTCTAAACAAAACTGGACACCTGTTTTGTGGGGTGTTATTTGACCCTTTCTCTGTATAATTTTCTGGGATGATTCGCTTTATTATAAATATTTTCTAAGTCCAATACCGAACGTTTACCGACCGTTAACTTGGAAAGCATATTTCGCACAAAAAATATGTGGAAAAGTTTCATTTTCCATTACATATTACCATGCATAACCTAACAACTCCTTGATATATTGCGTATTTAGAAACGAACGACAACTCTTGTAGAGCACGTTTCGTAGCAAAACCAGTTCACACCTGAACGTTTCAAACCCCTTCAGAATTAGTGTACTGATGATTGTTTCAAAGCAGAAATTGTATAAAAATCGGAATTGTTATAGAAATAGAAAATTAAAACTTGTTAACAATAACTGGTGATAATAACCATTGTGATAAATAGAGCATTTGCCTTAGTGATAAATAGAGCATTTGCTCCATAGGAGTAAATGCACTATTTATCACCATGGTTTCAAATCTATACAATTCTGAAATTTTCCTTTTCTCTAATTAACCCTTTTCCTCATATAAACATGTTTTCACGCATTTGCAAACAGAGAAGACCCAGATTTACCTCTATGAATAAGCAGACAACATTTCTAACAGATGACAAACCTATCACAGCTTAGCAGGACTTAACCAAAATTAGCACACAGTTTGAACTCAGATCTGACACATACCGGTATGTAACTTTATATGTGGTTTGTATATGAGTTAATTTACTCCTATGGAGCAAAATTAATGTTCTATTTATCACATGTGGCGTAATGAACAACTTTGTCTCTATACGTTTCTACATTTTTATTTCTTCGTACCGTGATTTCTTTTTAACATACATGACTATGTCTCCAAGTCTCCTCTCCCATTCTTCCCCCCTAGTCTCTACTTTCTCCCCTGTATATATATCCAATACCTATGTAATGTCTAGACTATCAATGACAGTTGTACTATCTCATGTGTATTCTTGACATATTGATAAATATATCATACAGTCCATAACCATTTAACCTTTAGCCCGTAACATAAGTGTTATGTTACACACCTATCTTCCTACAAAAAGGACTTTTAATAGAAAAGTACTTGTACGTAACACCATATTGACTTAATCATATAACACATAAATATTCTTGTTATTATTCTAACTTTAGTTTTTATACACATAGTCTCTTAATGTTCTTCTGCATGTACATTTGAAAACAGTTCTCATGACCTTAGTAGTAATTTTATAAGGTCAACACAATTAACCATTAAAATCTGTTTAGTCTTTCTTCTTGAACTTTCATGTCGTTATTACTCATTGTATATTTGCGGCTGTTGATGTTCTTTAACACGTTTGGTATTCTGTACTTTGTCTTCTGCATATCGTCCAGGTGTAATAGTTTTGTAAACTCGATTACGTAATCGCTTATGTGTCTCCTCAACCTTTAATCCTCTGATCAACTGTGTATTCCGTGATTTATGACCCCTGGTCATTGACATGGATATTCAAGTTCCCAATCTTTCAGGTAACTCAGGTATTCACACAGTTTATATAGGTATAATGTGTTTCTCCATTGATTTGGCCTCCAGGTCTATTCGTCTGTCACCGTTTTTGGTGTTGCTAGTGGTGACCAAAAGTTTGTCTATGCATTTATTTGTCGTTTTTTTCTACAGTCGATGTTTTTCTATATCTTGACTACCGGTTGGTCTATGTTGATTTTCAGGCGATGTTTTTCGGCTTTTTCATTTCACCGGTAAACTCATAGAGATTTCTATCCGCTGTATGACATAAAACTAGATCAACACAGACTTTGTAATTAAGTTCTATATCAAATATGTTTAATACTTAAATTGAAATTATATTACGTAATCTATATAAAAAGTGTACTTCTCAACATTGAAGTCTGGCAACCATTGTAATAATTATGTCATTTTAATTATTTTATAATTACTTTTAATATTTTATTTTTCTGAGGTGAAACTATACAGTTCGCAACTTGAACTCCTTAAGCATACATCTTATTTATATATATTTTCTTAGTTTGTAACTTGAACTCCTTAAGCATACATCTTATTTATATATATTTTCTTCACTAACTATTTATTATTAAAGGGTTTGTTTGTAATACATTTTTTATATAGTTTTTTCAAATGTATTACAATTACCCCCCTATGTTAACATTATCTTACTTATTAAGATAATTCTTGTCATCTTAAAGTGAACTGTCAGCGTCCACTAAAATTTTTCATATAATCCTTTACCATACAATGTTTGTAATAGCAATAACATCAAATATAGTTATTCATTAAAATCTATTTACAACACTTTACTCAAATAGCGCTTTATCTTATTTACACGATCGTGATCAATTTCTCACTCATCACTGACTAAACCGCGACACATCTGTCGGGTCTATCTTACGTTTATTACGTAAGATTGTAAAGAGTACCCTTTTAAAGGTATACGCCTAGTTTATACTCTTTTACAAACAACAAAAATACTCTACTCTGTTTTTACAAACAATAAAGTATTATTCTCTGTACACGTTTCAATCATAAGACATTTTCGATATTCTCTTGTCTTATTTGAAAGTATTTGAGATCTATTTAAGGATCAATACGTTACTGCAATTAAGTCTACCTGACTTAAGCTCTCATTACTGAAATGAAGTCCACACTGATTCCGTTCCTGCTTTTAATTTTCCATATTACTATAATTACTTGACAACCAGCTGCCGGATGCATTATTTGTATCGGACCAGTTTGTATTTACTGCCTGACTAGAGCTATTTTCGTAAGCTACGGACATTTCTGTCTTTTGAATAGGATCTAACATATTCGAGTTTTCCTCGGGCCCTGAGAAGCTCGTCTGTGTTAGAGATCCACTTGAAATGTAATTATTTCCAGCTTTTCTTAAACATATGGCAAGATCTTTTAACGGAATATTATCTTCAGAAGACGAATTTGATCCTACATTTACTCTACTAATCGCAGTATAATACCGTAACAACAAACCAACACAAAAACCTACAATTTAACCAGTAATACCTTATTTACTTTATAACATATTAAATGCATATTGCCTCTACTTTTCTGCCATACTTATTTCAGTCCTAACTACATTCACCATGAGTTATTCATTCAAAAACGTATCTTTGGACTAAAAGCTACTCGCTGATCCACTATACGAACTTATTTCGAATTTCCAGGTTACCTGTATCTCACTAATTCCATTAAAACGCATTGCTACCCTCAATCATTGCTACTTGCAATATAAAAATAACGTCCCTGTTTAAGTATATTCACCTAGTTATTCACTGGTGTTAGACATAGCTCTTGCTACATATATCCTAACACATGGCTGAAGCACTTAAAAGGACAACAAAACATTCTCTCTAATCGCAGAATACCTAATCGCAGACTAATTTGGAAGCAACAAACAACAAAATAAACAACAGTGCATTATAATACGCACTAAATCTGTACAATCACCATTCCCATAGTTTCTTTGTGGTTTTCTTTTCGCATTTTTCTCTTTTTTTTTTATTTTACGTATTTATTTCAGTCCCCTGTATGCCCTATGACTTTAAACAGTCGGAATGTTTCCTTTTGTTTTGGTTTGAGAATTGTAGTTTTATTTAGTCTAATTATTTATGCTATACACCTGTCATCTTCCAGCGGACTATTTTCATTCCTAATGCTAATGTAGTTAATATCAAACTAAATTCGACAGCTATTTGTGGCTAAAAAATCCCTTCCTAGAATACACTTTCTGTTTAGGCTATTGACAATTACAAACATGTGGTCTAAAAATAGCTTGCTTACTTTAATTTTCAAATTATTATTATTATTAACTCACTTTTCAACTATTGCCAACTTAAATCTTGATCACTCTGTAAACGTTTTTGTATGAATTCTGATTATTATTATTAACTCACTTTTCAACTATTGCCAACTTAAATCTTGATTACTCTGTAAACGTTTTTGTATGAATTCTGACACAATCCCTGTACCGGATCTTAATGCAATTAAGTTTTTCTTTGATTCTGAAATATTGTTAACTAACACAAATGTTTCTATATTTCTTATCCATGATTCGAATTCTTTAGTTTTTCCATCAAATGTGAAGTTTACATTTTGTGCTGATACATTTTCTAATTGATTTGTTAAATTTTCCAAAGTCTGAGTCAATCCAATTTCCGCCATTATTACTAGGGCTGTCACGGTTACTCGGTTAATCGTTGACGGTTCGGTTCGTTGTTCTAACCGGTTCAAAATTTCACTAACCGTGAACAGCCTGTAATAATTTGGGAAAGTAAATTACGCTAAAAATATTATTTTATACTGTCATTTAAGTCATTTTGTTTCCCTTCGACATGCTATGATGGAGAAAAGCGCAGGTATTGGGCTATTCGGGGCTGTAAACCATATACATATCATCTGTAAACATTTCGTATTTCATTTAATTCACGTCGAGCTACGTATCACTTTTGCTAATTGTAATTTTTAAAAAAAACTGTCTCTAGTTCTCAAATCTAATTTAAAGGTAACACATTTTTCCACTTGTCTAACGGTGGTTTATCATGTACACATGTCTACCAATAAACCCATGTTTGTTCGTTCTCAATTTTATCCAGTTTTCCTCATATCTGTGTAGTGTGTACTATTCCTTTTACAAGCATTACGGTAAAGTGGAAGGGCATCCGAACCTGCACTTTTAGTCAGTACACATTCATAACGGAAGTTGAAAATTTTACAGTAGACCAGTCTAGCGGAAGTTGAGACTCGAAAGGTAAACACGACTCTTACTTTCACTTTCGTCATAAATCTATCAGATTGAAATGAATGGTTATATGAGTTCGGTCAACAAATGAGTAAAGCAGGATGTCAACAGGTTTTTTCCAGTCTTGTATCGGCCAAAATAGGATTTAATTTCCGAATATATAGCGCACCATGCTTTATCCTATATACAGTCTGGCACGGATGATAAACATGGCGGTTAACCGGTTACGGTTCGGTTCGGCGTTCCCGATTAACCGGTTCAAGAATTGTCTAACCGTGACAGCCCTAATTATTACAGATCAAAACAACACCACAAGCCACAAAGTGAAATGACTTACCCGTACTCCGACATTTTTCCACGACGGATCCAGAATCCTGGTCACGGCACCATAAACGCCCGTGTGGCGTAATGAACAACTTTGTCTCTATACGTTTCTACATTTTTATTTCTTCGTACCGTGATTTCTTTTTAACATACATGACTATGTCTCCAAGTCTCCTCTCCCATTCTTCCCCCCTAGTCTCTACTTTCTCCCCTGTATATATATCCAATACCTATGTAATGTCTAGACTATCAATGACAGTTGTACTATCTCATGTGTATTCTTGACATATTGATAAATATATCATACAGTCCATAACCATTTAACCTTTAGCCCGTAACATAAGTGTTATGTTACACACAATGGTTTGAAATCTACACAATTCTGAAATTTTCATCTTCTCTAATTAATGCTCCTTGTTTGGATTCTGATCTGACACAGACCAGTATGTAACTTTATATGTGGTTTTTATATGAGTTAATTTACTCCTATAGAGCAAAATTTAATGCTCTATTTATCACAATGGTTTGAAATCTATACAATTCTGAAATATTCCTTATCAGTAGATTTATTCAAAGAGGTAGGATCTGAAAAAAGCCTTTGTGATAAATAGAGCATTTGCTAACCATTGTGATAAATAGAGCAAAAGCTCCATAGGAGTAAATGTTCTATTTATCACAAAGGTTTCAAATCTACACAATTCTGAAATTTTCCTTTTCTATAATTAATGCTCCTTATCAGAAGATTTATTCAAAAAGGTAGGATCTGAAAAAAGCCTTTGTGATAAATAGAGCATTTGCTCCATAGGAGTAAATACTCTATTAATCACCATGGTTTCAAATCTACACAATTCTGAAATTCTCTAATTAATGCTCCTTATCAGTAGATTTATTCAAAGAGGTATAATAGTCACCATTGTGATAAATAGAGCATTTGCCTTTGTGATAAATAGAGCATTTGCTCCATAGGAAAAAATGCACAATTTATCACCATGGTTTCAAATCTAAACAATTCTGAAATTTTCCTTTTCTCTAATTAAACCTTCTCCTCATATAAACATGTTTTCACGCATTTGCAAATAGAGTAGACCCAGATTTACCTCTTTGAATAAGCAGACAACATTTCTAACAGATGACAACCCTATCACTGCTTAGCATGACTTGACCAAAATTAGCACACAGTTTGGATTCTGATCTGACACAGACCAGTATGTAACTTTATATGTGGTTTTTATATGAGTTAATTTACTCCTATAGAGCAAAATTTAATGCTCTATTTATCACAATGGTTTGAAATCTATACAATTCTGAAATTTTCCTTATCAGTAGATTTATTCAAAGAGGTAGGATCTGAAAAAAGCCTTTGTGAGAAATAGAGCATTTGCTAACCATTGTGATATATAGAGCAAAAGCTCCATAGGAGTAAATGTTCTATATGTCACAATGGTGTCAAATCTACACAATTCTGAACTTTTCCTTTTCTATAATTAATGCTCCTTATCAGTAGATTTATTCAATGAGGTAGGATCTGAAAAAAGCCTTTGTGATAAATAGAGCATTTGCTCCATAGGCGTACATGCTCTATTTTTCACCATGGTTTTCATATCTACACAATTCTGAAATTTTCCTTTTCTCTAATTAATGCTCCTTATCATTAGATTTATTCAAAGAGGTATAATAGTCACTTTATGAAACCATTGTGATAAATGGAGCATTTTCTTCATAGGAGTAAATGTTCTATTTATCACAATGGTTTCAAATCTACACAATTCTGAAATTTTTCAAGAGGCAGATTCTGAAAATATCCTATGAGGGAATGGGTTAAAAACAGTGTGAACAAACAGAGACTAATTCTGAAGCAGACAACTTGATAGAGTTTTGACCAGGAACTTGACCTATCTAGTGATTATGCAACACAGATGGAGTGACCTCAATCCCTCCAGTTCAGAGGAACCTTTATAGTGTAAAATACTATTTTAAAGTATAACCAACGAGGCAAGGCCAATTTTAACCTCAGAACTATGATATTTACCAATGTCAATAAGGTATACAAAGTAAATCTATACACCAAATATTTAAGCTCTGTGACATGTAGTTTTTGACAAGAAGAGTTTTGAAGTTTTCCCCATGCCTAACCTAAGTGAGCCCAGCATTCTGCTACTTGTACAGAAAACAACAGTCAGCTAGAAAAAACTGGCCACCCCTGGGACCGTGGCAGGGCCAATTTTGACTCCAGGGACATAATTTATATAACTTTTGTAGAGAACCTATAGGTGATGCTATGTGCCAAAGATGAAAGCTGAGAACCCTGTAGATTCAGAGAAGAAGACTTTTAAAGTTCAAATTGTTGACGACGCACGACTAACGCCGACAGACGACGGACATCAGGCAATCACAAAAGCTCGCCCTGAGCACTTTGTGCTCTGGTGAGCTAATAAATGACCGTACATAAACAAATAAATAAACAAGCAGACAGGCAAACAGACAGACAGAAAAATTGAAATATAGTAGATGAGTATCAATATGTTTTAAAATGTTCAAATTTCACAGAAGACAGACAGAAAAATACCTAAAACGCAAACACAATAAAATTTGGAGAATGATTTAACACTGAAAGCACAAACAGCAAGCAGGAAACACTAAAAACAAAACAGAAAAAGCAAATAAACAGATTATAAGCAGACAAAAAATTGAATAATTAATTACACTACCTATGATAAAACATAAATTGAATCAAACAGACATAAACAAAACAAAAAACAACAAAAACAAACAAACAAACAAGGACTGAAACAAGAGGGCCATGATGGCCCTAAATCGCTCACCTGGTTACTATAGACATATATGCATAAACTGTATTTCTATGTAAAAATAAGTAAGCTTCAGATTGGGGCCAATATGAAACCAAGGGCCATAATTTTAGGCCTTGAGTTTCAAATTTGAACAATCTAAATAACGGAACATTAGATGATGCTTCATATAAGTTTCAAAGTTTCACAGGAGATTTTAAAGATTTTCCTATGAAAAACTGATAAGCCAGGGGCGGGGCCATTTTGGTCCAGGTGTCATAAGTTGAACAATTTTGGTAGAAAACCATTAGATGATAATAAATACTAAATTTCAAAGGTCTAGGCCTTACAGTTTAGGAGAAGATTTTTAAAGATTTTTCTATGAAAAACTGATAAGCCAGGGGCCGGGGCCATTTTTGGTCCAGGGGTCATAGTTTGAACAATCTTTGTAGAGGACCATTAGACGATGCTACATACCAAATATCAAATGTCTGGGCCTTACGGTTTCAGAGAAGAAGATTTTTAAAGATTTTCCTATGAAAAACTGATAAGCCCCAGGGCGGGGCCATTTTTGGCCCAGGGGTCATAATTTGAACAATCTTGGTAGAGGACCATTAGATGATGCTACAAACTAAATTCCAAAGGTCTAGGTCTTACGGTTTCTGAGAAGATGATTTTTAAAGATTTTTCTATGAAAAACTGATAAGCCCCGGGGCGGCGCCATTTTTGGTCCAGGGGTCATAATTTGAACAATCTTTGTAGAGGACCATTTGATAATGCTACATACCAAATATCAAAGGTCTAGGCCTTACGGTTTCAGAGAAGATGATTTTTAAAGATTTTCCTATGAAAAACTGATAAGCCCCGGGGTGGGGCCATTTTTGGCCCGGGGGTCATAATTTGAACAATCTTTTAAGAGGACCATTAGATAATGCTACATACCAAATATCAAAGGTCTAGGCCTTACGGTTTCAGAGGAGAAGATTTTTAAAGATTTTCCTAAGAAAAACTGATAAGCCTCAGGGCGGGGCCATTTTTGGCCCGGGGGACATAATTTGAGCAATCTTTGTAGAGAACTATTAGATGATTCCACATACCAAATATCAAAGCTCTAGGCTTTGTGGTTTCAGAGAAGAAGATGTTTAAGTAAATTGTTGACGACGCACGACGCACATACGCACGACGCCGGACGCCGGACACTGCCCCCTCACAATAAACAAACAAAATAAATAATTAACCTAACAGTAACAAACTAACAAAATAAATAAATATATAACCGATCATAAACCCATTAAATAAACATGCAAACAGACAAGCAAACAAATCAAATCAAACAAACAAATAAGAACAGAAACAAGAGGGCCATGATGGCCCTGAAATCGCTCACCAGAGGGAAAGATTTTTAAAGTTTTAACTAAATACATGTATGTTTCTAAACAAAACTGGACACCTGTTTTGTGGGGTGTTATTTGACCCTTTGTGGATCCAAACTCTGTGCCATACCTGTTGGTCTTAATTCTGTTGAAAAGGGCCAGGAAGCAGTCGATCTTTAAAAACATTTTGGACCTTTAAAACCCTTTCCTTCATATAAATGTGATTTGATGCATTTGCAAACAGAACAGACCCGTATCAGATGGTTTCTATAGAAGCTGTCTGATCAGGTTGTGCTCTGCCGGCTAATAGAATACTCTTTCCTCCATAAAAACGCCTTTCTATGCCTCTGTAATAGTCACTTTATTAAACCATTGTGATTAATAGAGCATTTGCTCCATAGGAGTAAATGCTCTATTCATCACAATGGTTTCAAATCTACACAGTTCTGAAATTTTTCCTTTTCTCTAATTAACCCTTTCCCTCATATAAACGTGTTTTCACGCATTTGCAAACAAAGTAGACCCAGATTTACCTCTTTGAATACAAGACAAAATTTCCAACAGATGACAACCCTATCACTGCTTAGCATGACTTGACTGAAATTAGCACACAGTTTGGAATCTGATCTGACGCATACCAGTATGTAACTTTGTATGTAGTTTGTAAATGAGTAAGTTTACTCCTATGGAGTAAATGCTCTATTTATTACAATGGTTTCAAATCTACACAATTCTGAATTTTTCCTTTTCTCTAATTAATGCTACATATCAGAAGATTTATTCAAAAAGGTAGGATCTGAAACAAGAGGGCCATTGGCCCTATATCGCTCACCTGAGTTACAGTAATACATGTATATTGACATGTTAATTTTTCAGTGGACAACAATTCTAGCAGATGAAATAAGCTTAGTGCACTGCTTTCACCCTTTCACTGCTGAATAAACTTGAATTGAATTCAGAACTAATACCAAGTGACTGGTTGACCAAGATCTAAACTATTTACAACTTGTGCCATTTTTGCCTTAGCTCAAAATGCCTAAAACTGGTCTTTGAGAAATTCAAATGACTTCAATAAAGCTATGCAATTATACCTTGACCCAGGTATATAGGCAAATAGAGTGCTAGGCAGTACATAATGCCAGTTTTTGTGTGAAATGACAAATAAGAATATCTTTAAAAATCGTTTAACCCTTTCCCTCATATAAAGCTGTTTTTATGCATTAGCAAACAGAGTAGACTCAGATCAGACGACTCCTACATAAGCTGTCTGATCTGGGTCTTCTGTTTCTTTTGACACAATATAGATCGGATTCTACAGTTTTTGTCAAAGCAAAAACTTCTCTTCAGAGAAATAATGTGTTTTACACATTAAAAATAAGAGTAGACTAGAACAGATGGCTGCTATAGAAGCTGTCTGATCAGGGTCTGCTCTTTTTACATTTGACAAGATATAGATTTGATTTTACATTTTTTTTTCAAAGCTAAAACTTCTATTTATGGCATTAACAATTTTTTTAAGCATTAGCAAACAAGAGTAGTCCCAGATCAATTTTTGTCAAAGCAAACAGGTTAAGGGTTAATAGGTGTTTAGAAATAAGTCTAGCTCTAGGTGTGAATATCTGATGATAATTCAATTAAACGGGTCATTAGTATTTTTAACAATTGAAATTGAGAAGAGTTATGTCTACTGTTATAATTAAGTTATATTTACTCAGTTATTTCATTAATATCATACAAGATTCAGACATTTTAGGACTTTTTAATGACTGTGTTGTCATCAAATTTTATAAAAAAAAGTTATATTTAAGATGCTTTTTGGGGCAGCAGACTTAATCCACAGTAGTAAGTTTAACACCTATCATTGTAAGGGGGGGGGGGGATTATCATGTTTTCTTAAGAATTACCATGACTTATATCAGTTGGGCCATTGCATAATCATGTTTTCACAGTTTTCTTAAACATTACCATGACTTATATCAGTTGGGTTTGGACCCAGATCAAAAGTCTAGATGGTGATCATTTTCCTTGATTGGCTGAATTGTTACTTTCCTATATCTCTCACATCTAATTTGAGAGACATTGGAAGACACCATGTAACATCACTCACACTACACACTGGGGTTAATGGGTCAAAATGCCTTTAATGTTTCGTCTGCAACAAAAAGTTATTGTCATCTGCTTCAATTCTTAAAATAAACTTACTTTCATTTTTTTGCAAAAATATGGTTAAGATGACAAACAGGTTGGATCCTGATGAGATGCCGCAGTATGCGGCCTCTCATCTGGATCCAAACTGTTTGCATAGGTAATCACAGTTTCACCACTAGCATGCAAAGAGTTAAAAGTCATGCATTGACCTGGAGAGATTTTACTGCCCAGCAGCTGTAATCTTTGAACTGCTGCTGGTCTGCAGTTTAGGATCTGGAGTTGATATTTAACCCTTAATTTCTCTCATATAAACTTGTTTTCATGCATCTGCAAACAGAGTAGACCCAGATAAGGTGGCTCCTATAGGATCAAGGTCTGTTATTTGCTAATGGAATTTGATAGATGTTTCTATGCCTTCTAAAACAGCTACACTGATTCACCTTCAACATTTTACTATAAATAGTTATAAATAGAATGATACAAGCACTCCAATGCAGTTATCTCCCTTTGTCCCTTATGGCTATGCTGATGGGACAAGGGAAATAACTGTGAGGAAATTACCTTTTAAGTGTTACAGATTCTGATGTTAAGTAGCAAAAAACCCCAGGGTGAGACCATTTATGGCCCAGGGGTCATTATTTGAACACATCTGGTAGTGGTATATTAGGTGATGCTTCATACCAAATATCTTAGCTCTAGATTATGTGGTTTCAGACAAAAAGATTTTTAAAGGTTTCCCTATATAAGTCTATGTAAAAACTACAAGTCCCAGGGCAGGGCCATTTTTGGCCCGGGGGTCATCATTTTAACAAACTTGGTAAAGGACCATTAGATGATGCTATATACCAAATATCAAAGCTCTAGAAATTGTGGTTTCAGAGAAGAAGATTTTTAAAGATTTAAAAAAAAACCTGTAAAAGTAGTGGGGCGGGGCCATTTTTTGCCCGGGGGTCATGATTTTAACAAAACTGATAGAGGACATCCTAAGGTACATTTCTGTGAAATTTGGTTGAAATCCTCCCAGTGGTTTAGGAGAAGAAGTCATTTGAAATAAAAGTGAACGGACAGACGGACGGACAGACGGACAGACGGACAGACGGACGACGGACGACAGGCGGTCACAATAGCTCACCTTGAGCCTTTGGCTCAGGTGAGCTAAAAAGCCTTTGTTCTACGCCTCTGTAACAGTCACATTATGAAACCATTGTGATAAACAGAGCATTTGCTCCATAGGAGTAAATGCTCTATCTATCACAATGGTTTCAAATCTACACAATTTTGAAATTTTCCTTGTCTCTAATAAATCTCCTTATCAGTAGATTGATTCAAAGAGGTAGGCTCTGAAAAAAGCCTTTGTGATAAATAGAGCATTTGCTCCATAGGAGTAAATGCACTATTTATCACAATGGTTTCAAATCTACACAATTCTGAAATTTTCCTTTCCTCTAATTAATCCTTTCCCTCATATAAACATGTTTTCACGCATTTGCAAACAGAGTGGACCCAGATTTACCTCTTTGAATAAGCAGACAACATTTCTAACAGATGACAACCCTATCACTGCTTCAGTGATTAATCTAGAAATTTGAACCATGAGTCCCTGGACTATATGAGTCCAGGGACTCATGGTTCAAATTTCTAGATGTGATAACTACCGACGGTAGGTGAATTCTACCGTTTTCAGAGGTGGTTTACCGTTCTATTTTACCGATCTACCGTTTTGAAATTTGACTAAGGCAATTTTTTTAGTGACATATATTTTCATCCCTGATGGAGTTTATCTGTTAGTTCTCTACACACACATACCACCTTTAGCTTGTTATCATGCTGTGATCCACGCTTGGTCTGTTTTGGTAGGGACCAATCAATGGAATCCCCTGTGGAGACCATGGAGAACACCCGAATTACATAATCACAAGGTGGTTCCTGTTTTCACTCTACTACTTTACCAAATAAAATTTTCGGGAACCAGTCGTGTCAAAATGCAAACGTCTACCACAATATCACATGCAGCATGTTTATTACTCAAGCGAGGCGACATGGGAGTGTCATGACCCTATAATAGGAATTATATTCTCATATTTAAATAATAAGACATAGAAATGCTTCTCTGCTTCCTTGTCAAAGACAGCTGTGCTTGGTCTCCTTGTTGCAATGGGCCGAAACACTTCGAAAATAAGACTGCTTCAGCAGTGCTTGGACTGATAATCATGAATTTGATTTGTACACTAAATTATTTTTCATTAATATAATAAGTGGTAAGGACACTAAAGAAGTAATTGAAAACACCATGAATTATTATCTACCATTGCAAACTCTTCAAAAAATAATAACTATATCAAGTTGAAATGTCATCAGTTTTCGCGACGATTGTAGATACAGGCTAAAACACAGACTCTGGACCTGTTGGATTTCAACATTTCTGTGACTGCTCAATGTTTGCAGTAACTAACTTGAACTGAGTAAAGGTTTAACTAACTTGAACTAAGTAAAGGTTGTCCTTGGGGAGTATAGCTAAATAGGGCTATAAAATAAGCAACCCCCATAAAAATGTTATTATAAAAATAAGATAAGATAGAATATCTTTTTCATTATATGATAAAACAGTAATAAATCTTGATTTTTCATAAAATTATTTAATAAGGAACCCAGTGTTTTGGGCTTGAGACCTATTGATTTCAAAGAGTCCTTTAGACCCATGAAAAAAATCTAGAATTATTACTGCATGTCAATTACTAGTATTTGTTTTTAACCCTTTCCCTGTTCCATTTTTATTCCAAATTCCAGTCCCTACTGAATATTCTTATTCTTAAGTAATTTTAAAGAAATACAGAGATTGGAACTTTATAGCCATTTTTGAAAGTACAGAAACATTTTTAAAATTCCTAAAGCAAACAGAGCAGACCCTGATCAGCTGTCTGATCATTGCAAATGCGTGAAACCTTGGTTTATATGAAGGAAAAGGTTAATGGGGGTTTTAACACCACATTGGATTTTTTGCCAAACCTGAAACTGTAGAATCATTCATATATCATAAGCAATCAGAGCAGACCCTGACCAGACAGCTCCTGTAAGAGCCATCTGATCTGGGTCTATTCTCTTTGCAAATTTATGCCTGAAAAAGGTGTTTATATGAGGGAGAGGGTTAAGTGTGTAAATGTTATGTGTGTAATGTAAGGTTTATAATGGTCTGATATGCATTTATGGTAAAGTATGAATGATAATGTGAAAAAGTATAACAAACATAGGTATCAAGCAAATTTCTTTTTTCTCCTCCATATATTTTGTCGCGTCAGTAAAATCTACCTGACAAAAGTCAAATCTACCTGACAAATTTCCTAAATCTACCTGACATGCCTCAGCAGGTTATCACATGTATGGGCTCACTAATCTGAAAACAATGAGTCCCACAGGAAAACTATGAGTCCCAAGCTAAATTGATGAGTCCCAAAGTATAAAATTAAAAGAAAACTTATGTTTTTTAAATCGTAATTCTGCATGCAGTTACATTCTAGTTCTGGAACATTTATTGCATTATAGTATATATAAGTATAACCAGGTTTCCTGGCTAGTCTCATCAATGAGCTGTTAACTTTTCCCTGTTCTGTTTATACCAAGTACCAGTACTGTACCTAGTGAATATTTATGGAAAAAGTAGTTACACTGGAGACCCGTTACAACGCGGGTCTGGGGGGACATAAAATTCAACCCGCGTTATACACGGAACCGCTTTGTAACGAGGTTTTTTTATCTGGGTACTTACATAATTCCCCATCTTCCTAAAATAAAATAATTTCGAACGAAACTGACTTGTTTACTTTGTTTCCCCACCCACTCACATAGCTCTTTCAAATTCTGTTAGCAAACAGAGTAGACCCTGATAGGAGCCGTCTGATCTGGGTCTACTCTGTTTGCAAATGCGTGAAAACACGTTTGTATGAGGGAAAGGGTTATACAAAATTACAAATAAAATCGTGTATGTTTTCAAGCAACCAAGTACATTTCATAATACAAGCCTGTTGAAGGGATGTAATTGCCTCTGGGCCTGTCAAACCCCTAATCCGTTTAAACCTGCTGTGTAAAACAATAAACATGGCTGTCACTGTTTTCAGAAAATGAAAGGTCACATGTGATGTCGCGTGTGATTTGTTGGGGTTTTAAATTTCATTTGATTGGTCATAGGGTAAAATTCTACCACCAATGCAAGAAAATTAGTCATCGGAAAAAGCCAAACACAATATAGGTCTGCGCGATACGCGAAGCCCAATAAAAGTCACTTTATGAAACCATTGTGATAAATAGAGCATTTGCTCCATAGATGTAATTGCTCTATTTATCACAATGGTTTTAAATCTACACAATTCTGAAATTTTCCAAGAGGCAGGATCTGAAAATAGCCTATGAGGGAATGGGTTAAAAACAATGTGAACAAACAGACACTAATTCTGAAGCAGACAACTTCATAGAGGTTTGACCAGGAACTTGCCCTCTCAAGTGATTGCGTAACACAGATAGAGTGTTTACAGTGTAAAAATCTATTTTAAAGTATAACCAACAGGGCAGGGCCAATTTTAACCTCAGAACTATGATATTAGACAATGTCAATAAGGTATAATAAGTAATTCTATACACTAAATATCTAAGCTCTGTGACTTATAGTTTTTGACAAGAAGATTTTTGAAGTTTTCCCCATGCCTAACATAAGTGAGCCCAGCATTCTGCTACTTTTGTAAAGGACCTATAGGTGATGCTATGTGCCAAAGATGAAAGCTGAGAACCCTGTAGATTCAGAGGAGAAGAAGTTTAAAGGTTCAAATTGTTAACGACGCACGACGCACGCCGACGGACGACAGACATCAGGCAATCACAAAAGCTCACCCTGGGCACTTTGTGCTCTGGTGAGCTAAAAACAAACAGACAAACAAACAAACAAACAAACAACTGAACATAAAAAAAAAAATTAATAATAATAATAATAAAAAAATAAAAATAAAAAAAATAAAAAATAAATAAATAAAATAATAAGAAGAATAATAAGAATAAGAATAAGAATAAGAATAAATAAATAAATAAATAAATAAATAAATAAATAAATAAATAAATAAATAAATAAATAAATAAATAAATAAATAAATAAAAAATAAATAGAATAAATAAATAAATAAATAAAAAAAAAATAAAAAAAAAAATCTTGTGTTTCGTTTCGACAAGATGTAACCCACACTGCATAGTCCATTTGACTAATCATAGCAAATTATTTGCGACAGGAAAAACAGTAAGTGAATAAATAGAATTTTTTTTTTTTTTATATATATACACTGGAGATCCGTTACAACGCGGTGGTATGGGGACATAAAATTCAACCCGCGTTATATACGGAACCGCGTTGTAACGAGTTTTTTTTATCTGGGTACGTACATAAACCCCCATCTTCCTAATATAAACTAATTTCGAATGAAACTGACTTGTTTACTTTGTTTCCCCACCCACTCACATATCTCTTTCAAATTATGTTAGCAAACATAGTAGACCCTGATCAGACGGCTCCTTTAGGAGCAGTCTGATCTGGGTCTACTCTGTTTGCAAATGCGTGAAAACACGTTTATATGAGGGAAAGGGTTATACAAAATTACAAATAAAATCGTGTATGTTTTCAAGCAACCAAGTATATTTCATAATACAAGCCTGTTGATGGGATGTAATTGCCTCTGGGCCTGTCAAGCCCCTAATCCGATTAAACCTGCTGTGTAAAACAATAAACATGGCTGTCACTGTTTTCAGAAAATGAAAGGTCACATGTGATGTCGCGTGTGATTTGTTGGGGTTTAAAATTTTATTTGATTGGTCAAAGGGTAGCATGGTCTTACCATCTATCGAACCTCTTAGCCTTTGACCAGGAACAAAAAATGTTTACTGTGAATATTGAAGAAAAAAATAAATCAGCAGTCCAAAATAATCTTTTATACATACCCTGAAACAATTAAATATTTTTATCCTCATCTATTAATCCCCAAACAATCCGGTGTTCCCCACCACCCGCATAACAAAAACAAAAATGGCTGCCAGAAAAACCTCACCTGCCTATCGAACCTCTATTTTAGAAACTGTTTACTGTAAAATAATACTCATAGTCACGTTATTTCATCATGGGCACGTGACCTTTGCATAAGCTGAAGGGGTCAGAGCTGTCAAACATTTAAAATGTGGTACACTTTTCAATTCACGTTGATATTCTATAACGTAGTAAGAGTTTTCTCATGTTTAGCATAGTTGAACGGAAAACAAACTGTTTTGACCTGTTTATGACATATATTTCGTTTTTAAAGCTACGAGGCGTTGTTTACAGACAAAGCAACGGTATTCATGGTTTTATGACGTAGTGTGCACTTCTACATGCGTAAAAACCCAAAACATTGAAAGGTTCGAATGCAAGGTGAGGTTCGATAAGAGGGAAGTGGACGATACACACCCTTTTCTGTATTAGCATATAACCTCCAACCCAGCACTGAGAGTTAGGGGTTTAGATTTTTAATGATGTTTGTTTTTCATAGTGAAAGTGCGAACTTTTATGGCTTTGACAGTGAAAATATTCAGTACATGCGTATCTCAATTATATACACAATTAATTTGTAACGAAAGTTATGCAGTTAAGATTTTACTGGTTCCCGTGCTATTAGGGCATCATGTGCATAGTACGAACCGGTAATCAGTCGTGTGTATTACATTCATGGCGGCATATATACGAGTTGACAGTTGTCAGTTTTTCACACGTATGATTGTCTTCAATTGTTTATGTAGGGACCGGTGTTTGTTTTTATCCTTTAGCCTGCTGCTGGCGGATAAGTTTACCTTAGTTTATTTTATGTTTCATTGCGCTATTCAATCATATTACTATAAATGAGGTATTTACCAAAAAAAATTTCGGCGACACAGACTACCCGCGTTATATCGGATACCGCGGTAAAACGGTCCGCGTTATAACGGATCTCCAGTGTAGTATGTAAACATTATCCACTGTACCTTGGATTTTCACTCCTACAAGGTGCCAAGTTTTGTATCTAGCTCTGTATTGTTCACATCGCCCCATTGTGACGTAGTGTTACACTTAGACTTAGTGATGTGTATGTTCGGAATTGCGGACAGTGCACCTATGAAGGGTACGCTTGGCTTATGCAAGCAGTGTAGAACCAGATTGGAGAGCTCCAAAAGAAGCATGCCGATCTGAATCTCCACTGTTTGTTAGGTGGAAATATTGTTGGGATCAACACTGAAAATGTATATGTGCACATATACATGCCTGATACAAACGGATAGATCCACTGACATGTATATGAGCCAATATATAATTTGGGCAGATTTTGAAATCAATTTTTTTAAAAATAAAAGGTGTTTCTTCTTGAAAGTTTTGTTGATTTCTAGGTACTTTGTTGTCTAAGTGACACTCAAAATGTAAAATGCACCCTAAATTTATTCATCTTTAAAAAAAGTACAAAAATGAGTCATGCAGGAAATACCACATACAGAACAAACACTCGCCCGAACAGCAACACAAGGAAACAGCAAATGTACATGGGTAGAAAAAACAACAAGAGACGCACAAAGACAAAATAAACATACAATAGGAGGAAGATGGAAGTACCGCCTTGGAACGGTCAGTGACAAAAGTCACCGGGGGTTTAAACCGGTTTATGGGCGCCCAAAACTGTATATGACTTTATGACGATGACTCTCAAGCACCTGTCATTGCAGTAACGAAAATGAAAACAATGACTATAAAAGCATGTGGTTCATTTAAAGTAATTTATTGCATTATATATCTTATGTATGCCATATTTGAATAGATGAACATATAAAAACCTTTTTTTCCATATATATTAATGAGAAATTTTGAATCATTGCATGATGCAATAAAACCAATACAATTACAAACATAACAATTAGTGTTATGATCATTATTGGCTTTGTATAGTGCTTTACACTTGCTTAACCTAGAATAATGTCATAATTATCAACAAATCATGTATCAGACAAATATTCAAATATGTTTCAGCTTTTTTGTCATCATTCTTTACGCATGTTATTGCAATGACACCCTTGTTATTGCAAAGACATTTATTGTAACTGCAATGACAAACTGACAATAAAATTTATTTTTGCTATCTTTTATTTGCAAATTGTCTAAAATAACACACAAACTGTTAACAACACGTTCAGCAATTTCAATTCTAAACTATATCAAGTAATTTTATAACAAGATTTTAATGGACATTGAAAAAAGATTCCAGCGTGACTACAATGACATTTTCGTTATTGCAATGACTTGCATAATCTTAAGCTTATAAAATCAACCTTATTCCAGACTTAAATGCCCCTCATTATAATGTTCTTTGCAAATTCATACTTTCCCTCATGAATATTTTAAAAAAAAACTCTGCCCACTGTGAATATTTTATCATTTTTCATTGCGTTTAATAAAACAAAGGAATTAATTACCAGAGTCAAGAGATGGTCTGATCCATAATATTTCAATAAGCAAATTGAGCAAACCCTGATCAGGCAGATTCAAGAGGAGCTTTCTGATCTGGATCTTTTCTGTTGTAAGGGGTGTTAATGTTTTATAATGAGCGGAAGGGTTAAAGATAATAAATAAAATATGAACAACAAAAATGCACATTATATTTCACCGTTGCCTTAGACAGACTTCTATTTAAATTAATTCATTTTTGATAATAGAATAACTTTTGATAGCTGAGAATAAAGCAAACAAAAAAAATATTTACAATGCATTACATGGCTAGCAGGGTAGACCCAAAGCACACAGGTGTTGCAAGATAATGCTCGATCTAGGGCATGATTTGAAAATAATGCTGGCATATGTGGTTAGACCCAGCAAACCAATGTTCAGCATTTCTGTTTTCAACCCTTCTCATGGTACAGTTTATAGAGGATGTTGGCCACTTTTACTACAGTGTCCTCGAAAAAGTCATTTTCTAAAAAGTGAGATAGTTTTGTTTCTTCAGTTAAAAGTTAAGACTGGGATAAGACAGTTTATACAAACAGATGCCTTTAAACTACTCTTTAAAGCCACATTTTGAAACAGTTGTGATAAATAGAGCATTTGCTCCAAAGGAGCATATGCTCTTTTTATCACAATGGTTTCAAGACTACAATATATATCCTGAAAATTCCCTTCTATCCTGGAAATGCTCCTTTCCAGTAGATTTATTCATAACATTTGAGTCTAAAAATAGCATATCAGGCAATGGGATAACCCTTAATTATCTTTCAATTGAACCCTTTCACTTATGAGTTATAATTCAGGTAAAACTCTGCCAGCTGTACATATTTAATTACATATACTTTTTATTGGGGTATATAGAGCAAAGAATTTTAATCGGAGTTGACCCTGATCTTGAAGCTTCCTTACATTAAACAAGAGGGCCAGAATGGCCCTGAAGCGCTCACCAGACAATCAGAGGAGAAGATTTTCAAAGTTTTCACTTTATGTTTCTATTGAAAGCTGGCTACTCCTGGGGCAGGGCCAAATTTGACCACAGGGGCATAATTTATATAACATTTGTAGAGGACCTGAACATGAAGCTATGTGCCAAATATGAAAGTTATGAACCTTCCAGTTTCAGAGAAGATTTTCAATGTTTTTACTATATATTTTTATTGAAAACTGACCACCCCTCGGGTGGGGCCAATTTTAATCCCAGGGGCATAATTTAAACAAGGCCATACAAAGTTCTGACTAAAGGCAATCAACTGTTCTTCTGAACGGGTATGTGTACCCTAGCATTCCAAACTGATTTTTTGCATTTGAATATTATTATAAATTATTACATAATAATTGCATAATCATAAGTATAACTTAACAGTTTCAAGTAATACAATTTCATGTTAAAAAATATTTCATAATTTATTTGAAATCTTTAATTTGGCATTCTGGAGTCTTTACATGATTTACCCTTCTTCTGAACTGCAGGGCAGGTTATAATAATATCATAATGCCAATCACTATTATTAATTAACCCTTCCCTCATACAAACGTGTTTTCACATTTTTGAAAACAGAGTAGACCCAGATCGGATGCCTCCTATAGGAGCCATCTGATCAGGGCCTGCTCTGTTTGTAAATGGAATTTTATACAGCTGTTCCTTAAGTTTCTAAAATGGCTACAATGTTCCACCCACTATATTTCATTATAACTATTTTATAGATGAATATTCAGTAGGTTGTGAAATTTGGAAAAAAATGACTACAATGTTCCACCTTCCATACTTCATTTTAACTATTTTGTTCATGAATATGCAGTAGGCATTCAAATTAATAATAAACATAGAACAGGCAAAGGGTTAAGGCACAGAGCTCCAGCACCAGATACAGGTGACCTAAAAATAGCCACTGGTCATCTATCCCACTGCTTGACTGGATGACCTATTTATGAGCAAAGAGAAGATGCTTAAAATCGCAGTCAGCTATAAGTTTGCTAGAAAACTGTCCACCATGGTGTGTAGCCAATTTTGACCACAGGAGCATAATTTATATAACTTTTGTAGAGAACCTGAACATGATGCTATGTGCCAAATATGAAGGCTGAGAACCTTTCAGTTTCAGAGGAGATGATATTCAAAGTTTTCACTATATGTTTCTATAGAAAACAATGCACCCCTGGGGTGGGGCCAATTTTGACCCTAGGGACATAATTTATATAACTTTTGTAGAGGACCTACAGATGATGCTATGTGCCAAAGATGAAAGCTGAGACCCCTGTAGATTCAGAGGAGAAGATTTTTAAAGCTTGAAATTGTTGACGCCCGACGACGGACGACGCACGACGCACGACGACGGACGACGGACATCAGGCGATCACAAAAGCTCACCCTGAGCACAAAAGTGCTCTGGTGAGCTAAAAATAACACTTATGTAAAATCTTAGATGTCTTGAAATTTTATGAACTTGTTATTAAACTCCATGAAAGTTTTTTTTTTATCACATAACTTCATTTGTTCAGAGTTAATAAAGCCAACACATATTTATTATATTAACCATTTGGCATACATTTGTATATAAATGATGTGATGTCATTAAAAGCAGTATGGCATGACATCATAGTTACAATGCTGAAAAATACAGCTTTTTTTTTTTATTTAAAACTTTGGAGCTCTTTTTTAAGAGTGTATGATAAGAGAAACTTACACTCATCATCACTTCTTATCACACTCATTATCAATCAAATTTTATTCAACTCATTCAGGAAATGCTATAGGTTTGTAGGTGGCCGACGGTGGTCTAGTGGTAACACGCTTGACTATCAGTCCGGAGGTCGGGGGTTCAAATCCCGGTCCCACCCGGAAATTTCAGAGACGCTTTTCCGTGTCTCCCACCCGCACATACTCTCCACCCAGGGGTTAAAATGGGTACCTGTAAGGGTCACTCGCCGGTACTGCGGCTGCATAATTGCGCCATATGTTAGCAGTGCTCAATATTGTAGGCCAATGACTCAATGACCAGGGGAGTAAATGTACAGTCGGCTGAACGGTCATTCGGACTGAAAGTAGACTATAACTAGGTACTTTACTTTACTATAAAGCTTGCCAGAGGCTTGCTTAACTCATTCTCTCCTAGACTATTTTTAGACCCAGCCTCTTTGAATTAATCTACCAAAAAGAAGCATTAACTATAGAAAAGGAGAATTTTAGAATTGCATAGTTTTGAAACCATTGCGATAAATAGATTATTTGCTCCTATGGAGCAAATGCTCTATTTATCACAGTGGTTTCAAAGAATGAGTTTTACAGAGGGGCAAAAAGGCGTCATTAGGAGAGAATGAACATTTTCTTGAATTTGTTTATTAAAAATTGTTATGAAGTGACAATCCATGTAAGATCCTCGATGTGGCTATAGCTTCAGGACTGGATTGGCATATCTATTGGTCATCAATTGGTTAATATGGGTTAAATTGATATGTGACTGATTAAAAATATCCATGCTCCTAATTAGAATTGACAGGCTGTTCAGTTATACACTACTTGCTTGACCCTTTCCTCATATAAACATGTTTTCACGCATTTGCAAACAGAGTAGACCCAGATTAGACAGCTCCTAGGAGCCATTTCATCAGGATCTGCTCTGTTTGCTAATAGAATTTGATAGATGTGTTGCTTTACTTTCTAAAATGATTCTAATGTTCCACCTTCAATATTTCATTATATTATTTGGTCCATGAATATTCAGTAGGTATTGAAATTGCAAATAAATATAGAACAGGGAAAGGGTTAATCCAAAGACTTATTAATGTCCATCATAGCTCAACGACAACAATTGTTATTTAACCCTTTCCCTATTCTATTTCAATACCTACTAAATATTCATGGACAAATTTGTTGTAATGAAATATGGAAAGTGGAACACTGTAGCCATTTTAGAAAGTACAGAAACAGATCTATCCAATTCCTTCAGCAAACAGAGCAGACCATACAGGAACCTTCTGATATTGGTCTACTCTGTTTGCAGGTGCATAAAAACATGTTTATATGAGGGAACGTATTAATACACAATGTCTTACAATATCCAGCCTTCAAACTGACTTTGAGAAAGAGACAACTGTATTTATTCCATATATTTACCTTACATGCATATATCTGCAGTGCTATTCTTGTAGTAAAATAACAAAAAATAATGAAGAAAATTTAAATGAACTAGAAATGTCATCGCAATAACAAATCCTGTCATTGCAATAACAATTTTTTTTAAAAATCCCATCTTACATAAATTTTCAACAAACATGCACATTTTAATTTATTATGCATATTTACTTGCATATTTCTGTTGAATAATTCCAACTGAAATGAAAATTATAAAGATAATAACAATACAATGCTGTATTGTCACTGCAATAACAAATCCTGTAAAATTGATGTTGCAGTCACAAAATGAGTGTTATTGCAATGAGTGTTATTGCAATGACGCATTCTCATATTTACCTCAACTTTTGGTGCTGATCTCTAACCTAACCATACTTTGATATGTTTATAACATAAACATTTATATTTATAACCTATATGCACTTTAAAATGCAAGCTATGATTTAAAGCATCTCTGTAATATGTGTTACTTAAATGACAGATTTCAAAAATACTCACTCACATACTTAACTTAAATAATCTTGTTTTTTGAAACTGTTTTCATACCATGCTTATAACATGGTGGCAACCATTTAGTGGTGAACAATCTTCTTCTTGAGGGTAGTTGTCTCCCTTGAATGTGTGCTTTAATGGTAGAACTCTACCATATTATAACATTGTTACTGCAATGACGTAGGTCTGAGGGACAAAGTTCAAAGTGTATTTTGAGTGCCATAAATGCTATTTACGGACTTTAATTTCTCTTTACAATGCAGTTAAATGTTGATATTTATTATATTCACCATTATTATTTTGAAAACCACATTTTCTCTCATTGAAATAGAGATCTGAATGTATAATTTTAGATTTGGGACATGACTTTTACCTAAAAATTGATACAAAAATTTGGAACAGCTGTTCAATTAATTCCACAAATTCATTTTTTTATGACTATTTTACTAGATTTCCTTGATATATACACATTCTATGAGGAACTTTCTTTACACAATTCTTGTGCTTTGTTTAAAACCTAAAGGACAAGAAATCTGCCCAAATTATATATTAGCTCATATACTTTCAGAATATTCAGTTTACATCGCTTTTGTATAGAAGTCTGGCATGGATAGTCGAATACTCAGAAAGATATGTCTGAATAAAGTCAAACTGAGTGGACCCTGATCAGAACCAACAACGGCTGTTGATACTGACCAGAGTCTACATGTTTTGAAGACACTTGGCAACGCCCCAGATAATTGTTTAAGCGAAAGAAATTGTGACTATCTATGTGTATGTACCACTATGTGTATGCATAGTATATGATATATGTATATTATATGAACGGAGAACGAATTGTATAATTCCTCTCGAACATGTATATAGTTGCAGCACATTCAACTTTAAGGATAGATACGATAACGTAGCTCTATTCCTAAAGGCAGTGGCTATTCGTACGGTACCGAACGAATAGCCCCAGCCGCTATTCGTACGGAAGTTCCATACGAATAGAAATAAGTAACGTGTACGCTATTCGTACGGGAGTTATTCAATTGTTTTATTCAGTAAAGATAATTATTATTTTAAATCGTTTGTTTTTGAATCTCCGTAGATGTGTTACTTTAATCCGGGTCGACTAATTAAGACTAATTGAGTCAGTTTGCAAAGGATTAAAACTGATTAATTACTGAATTACAATTGATGTGTTGCTTTATTCTTTGTCGACTAATTAAGTCTGTTTGCAAATGAGTCACCGATCTACAGCCCTGCCCTTAATTATGTGAAAAAGAAGTTCAAAACTACAAGTACGTACTGTACTGCATGGAAAGAGAACTACAAGGTAAGTTTTTTTCTCCCTCAATATTATTATTGTTCACCTTTAGCCTGCTATGGGTGGATGAGTGAATATCTATGCAAACAGTTTGGATCCAGATGAGACGCCGATTAACTCGATGAAACTACTAGTGTTTTTGTAACTGATGCACTGTATTTGCCATTTAGTTAATTATATATCTGCCCTTCATGATAAATAGCACTGTAAGGGTGCGTGTTTTCATTTGATTTGTATGTAAAGGTTATATGGTTATGGTTAGTGCTTAGCTATGCTCAACATTTATTGCATGCATAGCGTGTTTACTTGCTTTATATGTAAAGTTTCTTGTCAGGATCTGCTGGTTACGTTTGATATACTGCAAAACCTCTCTATCACGAAATTGTGTTAATTAGTTAGTATTTTGGTCAGGTGGTTTAATTCCATGTTAATTCCATGTATAATTTAAACAGGAATGGTCTGATCTTGGTCTACTCTGCTTGCAAAGGCATAGAAAGGCAGATACACATCTTGTTTAAAAACTACTTTAGTTGTAATTGGTTTCTAAATTGAATAGTCTATTATAAGCAGCATTTAGCTGTAACTGTTTGCAAATGAGGTCAGTGATCTACAGCCCTGCCTTTATTATGTGTAAGCAATTAGTTTAAAGGATTAAAACGGATTTAAACTTTTAAAATGCTGCAAAAATAGAGAAAAATACAAGTAAATACATGGTACCTATATTGGATAAAAACATAGTGTCATTGACTCCCGTACAAATAGCGTACACGGTACTTATTTCTATTCGTACGGAACTTCCGTACGAATAGCGGCTGGGGCTATTCGTACGGTACCGTACGAATAGCCACTGCCATTCCTAAAACTGGACGCTAGTCATTATCAGTCTTCCAGCTACGATATCGCATCTACTTTAAGGATAGATATATTTATTGAATTGTGTATAGCCTATACATGCGATATGTAGATATCCGCCAATTGCTAGAGAAAGAGAGAAAGAGAGAGAGAAAGAGAGGGTAAGTGAGTGAGTGAGTGAGTGAGAGAGAGAGAGAGAGAGAGAGAGAGAGAGAGAGAGAGAGAGAGAGAGAGAGAGAGAGAGAGAGAGAGAGAGAGAGAGAGAGAGAGAGAGAGAGAGAGCAGCTGCTGTCTTGAAATTTTGTCATGATGCATAAATGAACTCAAGTTAACTATTGCAATATATTCAGATACCTTTTGTTAATCTATACGGTCGGTCGCCTGGAATAACCAACAGAAACGTGCAAGTAACGGTTTATACCAGGGACGAATTACCCATGGTACGAAAGGAAAAAAGCATGCATTCAACACTTAGCTGTAAACTGGACGCTAGTCATTATCAGTCTTACAGCTACGATATCGCATCTAAGTAAATCCATATTCTATGAATGACACTTTCGTGAATACTTTAAGTAAATCATATTTCAATAAGAAGCCGACACGTATCGTCACTTTCCTCGTGCTAATGAGCGGACATGGCTAAGTCCCGACTACAAATAGCAGAATATCCTCGGGACCTTCCATGTAGATCTACCAACTACAATAGTACCTTTACATAATTATGCTGTTCTCTTCCTTTCGAAATTATTAGGTAGAACTGAAAGTCACCAGGTTAAGAAATTAAATAGACCATCCTATTTGTTATATTATAAAAGATGTGCCTGACATAAATGTTGAATGTGTATGAGGGAAAGTTCTCATGTTTTTGTATATAAATGCAAACTGAGAAAATAAAGAGTATTTGAATTGAATTGAATTGAATTGCTTTATGAACCCTTTAGCCCTTCACTCCATAAATATTCATGTAAGAAATAGTGTATTGTATTGATATTAATTGGCAATTAAAATGGCATATGACCACGAAGTAAATACAAGGACCAAGAATTTTGGCCCTGATAAAACATATTTTTTATCAAACCCGATTAGACTGCTATTACAGGAGCCGTCAGTACTAAGTCTACACTGTTTTGAAAAATGTTAAATGTGTATATGTGAAAGATTAAGACCCAAATATATGTCTATGTGGTCACTTTTGAAAGGGTTTTCTTAGCATCTTCCCTTATATAAACGACTTTGCAAACGAAAGAAAGTTCCTATAGGCGCCATCTGATCAGGGTCTGCCTGTTTGCTTTTGACATGATATAGATCTGTTTCTACAGTTTGTCAATGCCAAAAAGTCCTTGAAAAGTTTACATTTGAAAAAGTGAGCTAATAAATATTCATGTCAATATTTCTCATATAAATACTGAACAGGGATAAATGCCCTATACAAATGAGTTCTTGTTTTATAAGACAGGCAGTAGTAGTCTAATGTAAGACGGAAGGCAGAAAAAACTTCATACCTGCTTTCTACATTATGCAATCACAGCCTTTAAGCCATTAACTCTTTCTCTAGTTTTTCTTTGCATTTAGAAACAGGGTAGACACAAATCAGAGGCTTCCTGTAGAAGCTGTCCCAATTAGGGTCTGCTTGATTTGTTTAACCTTTTCGCTACCAAACTCTGTCGTCTGCTAACTTTGTCGTCTGCTACAAACTTTCATTCTCTCGATTTTCTTATTTTTTTTTTTCAAAAACATAGTAACAGTAACAAACAGTTTGGATCCTGATGAGACGCCGAGTTACTGTTTGCATAGGTAATCACAGATCCGGCATTGGCAGCGAAAGGGTTAAGAAATTATAGATCTGACTCCAGTGTACATGTGTCAAAGATTCAGCCAATAAACATTCACGTTATTTCTTTCATATGAATATTCAACAGAGAAAGGGTTAAGTGGTTGCTATAGAGACGTACTGTTCAACCCTGTACCCCATGAATATTTATGTACGAAAAAATGATGTCACGAATGTTAGATTCATTTTTATAATGTCATATGAACACAATATTTTTGGCCATAACTATATTACTTCTTAAGCAAACAGTGCAAACTCTGGTCTGGGTCTACTCTTTTTGCAAAGGCGTAGGAAGTCATATAGAGCAATGGAAGGCAAACCCTCATATAGAAGGCCATCACTGAATATTACAGTAAAAAATCAATACTATGAAATTTAACCCTTTCCCTGTTCTATATTTAATCAAAATTTCAATACATACTGAATTTTCATTGACAGAATAATTATAAAGAAATATGGAAGGTGGAACATTGTAGCCATTTTAGAAAACAAAGAAACAGAAACATCAGATCTCTATTAGCAAACAGAGCAGACCTTGATCAGACGGCTCCTCTAGGGGCCGTCTGATCTGGGTCTACTCTGTTTGCAAATGCGTGAAAACACGTTTATATGAGGGAAAGGGTTAAGCAAGAAGGAATTTATGTCTTTTAGGCAGGTGACAGTTTAATACAGGATGAAAGTCACACCCAGAGGAGCTTACAGCATGACTTTCACCCTGTATTAAGCTGCCACCTGTATTAAAGATCAACAATGGTACATAATTATTTGAGTGTCCGCAGTATCAACTTATTACTGTACTGTTTTATCACTTAGCAACTTTCATATGCAAGACTTGTTATCCGCTACTATGCTCGAGAATCAAGATACATTCTTCTTTCAATGTCAAACAGTTTGGATCCTGATGAGATGTTTGGATCCTGATGAGATGTTTGCAAAGGTAATCACATATTAGTCCATTGTATTGAAAGAGCTGCATCATTAAAGTGGTCGTCTGCTCCACTGCGACTTCTCATACCGTCTAGGTTCTCTTCAAAACGTCTGTTGGAATATAAATGGGTCATTATACTGACCCTTAACATGCCTTTTGATGTTTTAACCCTTAGCTTGCTATTCACGTCAATATACCTACCTGTAAACAGTGAAGACCCAGATAAGACAGCTCCTGCAGGAGCTGTCTCATCAGGGTCTGCACTATTTACAAGTTGATTGTGCAACCAATGCACTCCACAGTAGTGGTTGCACAGCAAAATACTTGTACACAGTGAAGATATATGTAATTATACAACAGGACATGGGTAAAGAAGGAGACATGCATTTTGTAATTCAGCAAGAGAAGGGTTAAAGTGAACCTAGATTAGACAGTTCCTAAAGGAGCTAACTGTTTATTCTAGGTCTGTTCAATTTGATAACAGTTAAAACTCGATACTTAGAATATTAGTAATGAAGAATTGAGAACTTTTTAGGCAGGTGGCTGCTTAATGCAGGGTGAAAGTCATGCAAAAAGCTCCTAGACTTTCACCCTCCATTAAGCTGCTACCCGTCTTAAATGTCTATAATGATACATATTTTAATCTTTGAATAATCGAGATTTTACTGTAGGTCAGATTCTGAAATTTCTGCCAAGATAGACAATACTTCCTTTAGTGATTGAAATTATATTTTGTCCAATGGCGTTGCAGTATTTTTCAAATTCTCTGGCGATTTATTTTGGTAAATCAGCCGTTACTGGCCATTTATTTAGTAAGTGTCTATTTACCGAAGTAAGTTACAATTTACCCAGTAAGTCGGTCTATTTTATATTGCACCTGCGTTCAGAATCAGTTCAGGGACAGGATACAATAGCGGCTAGCGGCTGAAGCCTGTTGGAGCAAATGAAATCGACATGACGCCTCGATATTCCGAACAGTTTTTTTTAGCAACTGATGTGGATTCAAGCTTTTGAAATGATTTCAAAAATGGGGATACAAAAGACACAATTATCACAATAACTATTAAACTGATCTTTATAACTCTTGACATAAATGAAAAATAAACTAAAATTAAAAACAGTAGGCTAATCATTTTTGCTGTCTCTTAACGAAAACAATGTTTTATGGCACTCTCAGAGATTAGAATTACAAAAAATGTACTAAACAATGTATGTTTTGGTTGTTTAAGTAGGTTGTGAATCTTTAGCATATAATTTGGAGCCAGACCGGTTTGAAGCAGTGTTTAACTCTTTCTCTAATGGATATTTATAGATCTACTTGAATTGATCAATCCAGGAATTATAATAACCCATTTGTTTAATAATGTAAACTTTTCAAGGGAACTTTTGGTTCAAATGAAAACTGTAGGATCAGATCTATATAATTTTATACGGAAATAGAGCGGACCCTGATTAGACGTTTGGTCTTTGTCTGCTTTGTTTGCGATAAAGCGTTGATATGAGGGAAAGGGTTAAGACCGGTTATTCCTCGATCGAATATAGACAGAGTTGATAAACAAACTACTGTTGCTGCCAATTTCGCTGATGGGGACACCAAGTTCTATAGAAATCGTCTGTTCTTGGTCTACTCCATTTGCATTTATACAAATAAACTTGGAAACTTTGGTCTACTCCGTTTGCAAATATGTGAAACGCGTTTATATAAAGTACAGGGTTAAACGATTTGTAGACATGTGCATTGACGAAAATGAATAAATAATCATTCTTGATAATACAATCGAACTCACGGGAAATCTCTGCAAAGTACAATGTAATCACCTACTGGCTTTATTAGTGAAATTCTGAAGCGGTTATTGAGAACTTGAGTTGCCGTGCCCCCATGTTTGGATAGTATTGGTACTTACATATTTAAATAAATCAAAATCCTCCATTTATAATTCGCTTGAATATCCACTGCTATTCTCGGAAAACTGTGGTGTTGCTGTCGGAAATATATCGCGTCTCAGGTACATACAAGCGTTTGCCGCACGGTACTCTTATGAAAGATGTGACGGGTGGTGACAGATATGTTTATTACATAGGGAGCGCGACATTTTGTGAGCAAAACATAATTTCAATCACTAAATTGGTTAGTATTTGTTAGTCAGCATTTACAAAATAAATCGGTCGCGGGGCTGCGCCCCGCCAGACCGATTTATTTTTGTAAATGCTGACTATCAAACACTAACCTATACTTCATGACAATTCTTCAGGTAACGGCAGAGCAGACCCAATCAGATGCTGTGTCTGTTTCGTGTGGCATGACGTGTCAGTACAGATATCCAGTCAGCAAATAAATACAAAATGGTCTGCACTCTTGACACTATTTGCTGAAAGGAAATGGAAGCTTTATCCACAGCAGAAACTTTACAAATCACATCTAGAGTAGAACCTCTCTAAACCGGACGTTAAATTCAGTATAAAGATCGGTCTTGGAGCCCGGTGGCAGCTTAATACAGGGTGAAAGTGATGCAGAAAGCTCCTCTAGGAGCTTTCTGCATTACTTTAACACTTCTTTAAGCAGCCACCTGCCTTAGAGTATCTAAATTTTTCTCTACTAGAATTCCGGTTTAGAGATGTTTTACTGTATATCATAAGCAAACAGCAGAGCCTGATCACACTGGTCTACAGTAGCCATTTGATCTGGATCTGCTGTGTTAAAAAGGCTTAACCCTTTATCCCGCTAGTCATGAACTGCCTTGTGTTTGCAAATAACTTGAAACGAGATGAGAATGACCTGACTGAGAAGTTTATGACCCTGGTCAGATTCTGAGTTAACACAGATTTTAACCAATCAAATCCTCGAGAATGATCTCGGACTCCAGCAAAACGTTTTATAACCTCGGGCCAGATTTTCAGAATCTTGTATTAGTTAGTGTCTATTAAGTGTGGATTTAATGATTTTAAATGCCGAAGCGCAGCGAGCGTTAGCGAGCGAGCAAGGCATTTAAAGTCATTAAATTCGCACTTAATAGACACTAACTGATATAGTGTTTAACCTAGTTTTTGGACAGGATTAAAAGTGGGCGGAGTGAAGCTGGACTTGGTCGCATGCGTTGCTAGGGGCAACAGCCGAGACCGTGTGTTGAACAAATGTGTCAGTCGTTCAGAAAGGATGGCAGAAATGAAGCCGACGCTCGACCTTCTTGGGGACCTAGATACGATAACGTAGCTCTATTCCTAAATAGACGCTAGTCATTATCAGTCTTACAGCTACGATATCGCATCTACTTGGGGACCATGACGTTAAATTTTACGGACGATGCATTTCAAGATAGCTGTCTAATACAATTGTTAAATGTGCAGACACAAAAGTTGTCAAAACCCGAATTAGGTAAGATATTTCATTGAGTCGATGTTTCAAGCGCTGTGCTCTAAAAACAGAAAGCAAATGCAACAAAATGCTTTAAAAATAAAATTCAGTTTTAAATGCAGACAGACTACACATGCTATTTAACCCTTTACGCAATAGGTACTTATTTTAACGCCTTTAATTATTCTTCCTCTCTAGAAATTAGTTTCACTTTATACCGTCATGGGTAGGCATCGTAAGAAATATTTCCCATATCCTAGCTGACGGTTCCTTAAAGCAGGCTGAAATTAAAGCAGAATACTCCTAAAGTCTGCATTAATACTGAAACAAACTATGGAGGAAAGGGTTAGATCTAACTGACAGCTGGTGATTTTATCATATTTTATAATTTCAGGGCCTGGACAAGAGACCAGTTACATAAAAGACAGGAATTACCATATATAATTTTTAACAGTAAACCGTTGTACAATAGCCATTCAACGGCAAAACAATGAAATCTCTATAGACAGGTGGCTGCTTAATACAGACAAAGGTAGTTCAGAACGCCTCGAGGGAGCATTCTACATTACATTTGTCCTGCATTTAGCATTCACTTGTCTAATAGCTAAATAGATCTAGGGTCTTCTTTTTTGGTGTTTTTTAATGCTTTGGTTTTTTCTTTTTTATTTCGAATCTCAGTACATGTAGATCTACCAATAAAATGTTTGAGTTGCATCAATTTACCTCATTTCTTAGTCTCAGCTTGGTATTCTACACAGAACATGTATACACATGTGTATTTGACGCTCGCGCTGTAACTTGGTGGGACGAGCTAAGCACTGTACGTCACAGGATGTACTCGCGCATGCGCTGGGGACAGCCGACTTAGTCGCTAAGTCAGCGATTAGTGCCTGACTATAAGAAATTAATCGTGGAGAAATTCAAAATTTCCAGCATTGTGATTGGCCCAAAAAGTAGGTTAAACACTATGGCAAGATACATGCTGTTTCCGTAAGTTTCGTTCAAGCCTTTCAGAAACTATTGAAGGTTTGTCAAACTTGTATCAGATCCAATTTGAGCAAACATTTTTACAGCAGGGTAAAGGCTAAACTGATGCAGAATACAAATTGTGCAGAGAAAACATTGATGAAATACAGTAAAATCTCGATTATTCGAATTTTCTGTTTAGAAGAATTTAGACCCCTTTTAGGCAGGTGGCTGCTTAATGCATGGTGAAAGTCATGCAGAAAGCTCCTAGAGGAGCTTTCTGTATGACTTTCACCATGCATTAAGCAGCCACCTGTCTTAAAACTCGATAATGATACGTATTTTAGTGTTCGAATAATCGAGGTTTTACTGTATAATAGAACCAGCCATATTCGGGTAAGAAATAATGACAAAATGAATATTAATTACATTTGATTTTGACAACAGCTCATGAATACAGATAATTTGGTAATGGCAGAAAGGGTATATGTTCATAAGCAAATAGGACTGACCCTGATCAGACTGCTAAGGGCCGTCCGACCTGAGTCTACAGTTTGCAAAGGCTTATTTATGGAGGGAAGGGTTAAGCCGTCGTCAAAAAGGTCTAACTATGGGTCTGTAAGGCAGTTGGTAGTTTAATGTAGGTCACCAGCAATGACATGCAAAAAGATCCATTAGTAGCTTTTCTGCATAACTTGCCTGCATTCCGCTTCTACCCGAATTTTTAAGACTCCTGCGTTAAAATATGAATGCTTAGTAGAGGTTGAAGTGTACATGTTTGTCATTTGCCACCTACAATTTGCCCCCTCCCTGATCAAAATTCAAGGTTTGTTGTCCTTCATATAAACACCTTTCCACATTTGCAAAAAGTAGACCCAGATAAGGCGGCTCATATAGGAGATATCTGATCTGGGTCTACTGTTTGCTTATGCATATAATATAGATCCGATTCTACAGTTTGTGACCTAGACAAAATGTTCTGTGTGCACGTCACCATAATAAATATTCATCATATTATGATATAATATCGAGGGTTTGGTTCAAAACTATTGTAACTCCTTCACTGTGTGAAGGAGTTACAACAGTTTTGCACCAAACCCTCGTTCTACATTTTCTGTCATGGCCAAAACTTCCCGTGTCCGTGTACTAGTCTATTACGACAATCCAATCAATATTCATGACGTCATCATTTCTCACATGACTATTCATGGCGTGAAGAGTCAACAGCGGGGTATGGGCTAATAAAGAACAATCAAAACTAGATTAAAAACCTCCCTATAGCGGCCACTAAATTACATCAAACATTTTGTGTTAAAGGCAGGTGGCTGCTTACAGCAAGGTGAAAGCAAAACAGAACGCTCCTTTGGGAGCGTTCTGTTTTACTTTCACCTTGCTTTAAGCAGTCACATGTCCTAAATACCAACTAATTAACACAATTTAGTGGCCGTTATGGAGAGGTTTTACTGAACATAAAATAAAGGATGAACCCTTTTTCTCATATTAACACCTTTTGTGTGCATTTACAAACAGAGTAGACTCAGATCAGACGGTTCCTATAGGAGCCGTCTGGTCATGACCTGCTCCATTTGCTTTTGACCTGATTTAAGTATTTGTCAAAGCAAAACATACCTTGAAAAAAATATAAAAAATGAGCTTATAAATATTCATTATGTCTATTTCTTATTTGAATCCAGAACAGGGAAAGGGTACTCCTCACATTTGCAAACAGTTTCAATCCAGATGAAATACTGAGTTACGGCACCTTATCGGCACATTCCGGCAGTAGTTCCTCAAAAGCTCGTTTGATTTGGAAGATGTCAAAATTGCACCAGATACAAATGCTTCTAACCCTTACTAAATAAAAATGGCTTTCTATGCCTTTGCAAACAGAATACCCAATTCATGCGGCTCCTGTAGGAACCGTCTGATCCGGGTCTACCATTTGCTTATGATATAATATAGATGTAGTTCTACATTTTCTGCCATGGCCGAAACTTCCCGTGTCCATGTACTAATACAACAATCCAATCAACATTCCTGATGTCATCATTTCTCACATGAATATTCATGGAGTAAAGAGTTAACAGCGGGGTATGGGTTAATAAAGAACAATCAAAACTAGATGACCAGTGATCCTCATCACACCTAAACTCTCTCCCTGTTTCATGTTTATTCCAATTTTCAATACCTATTGAATATTCATGGACAAAATAGTTATAATTAAATACGGAAAGTGGAACAGTATAGCCATTTTTTTTAGAAAGTAAACACATAGATCTATCAACTTCCATTAGCAAACAGAGCAGACTGATCAGATGGCTCCTGTAGGATTGGTTTGGTTTTTATCAGATTTTAAGTCGTTTTAACAGTACAGTAAAATCTGTATTATTCATTTTTTTGTATGGAAAAATAACACCCTCTTAGGCAGGTGGCTGCTTAATGAATGGTGAAATTCATGCAGAAAGCGCCTAGAAGAGGTTTTTACATGACTTTCACCCTGCATTAACCCTTCGCTTGCTACTCACGTCAATATTCCTACCTGTAAATAGTAAAGACCCAGATGAGACAGCTCCAGCAGGAGCTGTCTCATCAGGGTCTGCACTATTTACAAATTGATTGTGCAACCAGTGCGTTCCACAGCAGTGATTGCACAGCGAAATACCTGTACACAGTGAAGATATATGTAATTCTACAACAGGGCATGGGTTAAGAAGGAGATATGTTTTTTTTTAATTCAGCAAGCGAAGGGTTAAGCTGCCATATGTCTGAAAGCTAGATAATGATATGTATTTTAGTGTTCAAAAAATTGAGATGTTACTGTATTTCAGCTAATTACAGGTAGAGGAAGACAGCAGAGGTCGTTCTGTGTACGGAAACATTTGCACCGTGTCGTGCACAGAAGAACATCCAGGTACAACCACCGACCTACAACCACCGGTCTACAACCGTAGGCCACCGGCCTACAACCACCGACCTACACTCACCGACCTACTGCAAGCCAGCTGGAGTTTGATGGTTCTACCTGGGTCCGTGCTTATAAAACTTTTAGTCGAGTCTGAATTCGTTCTCAAGCTTTTGATTGGTCAGATATGAGCTTTTGGCTCAAATCTGACCAATCAAAAGCTTGAGAACTCAAATTTGACCAATCAAAAGCTTGAGAACGAACTCAAAAGTTTTATAAGCATGGACCCTGGGTGTTCTGAGCATGATGCAGTGAGAATTGACTTCTACATGTACGAGCCATTTGATCTGGGTCTACTATTTGCAAATGCAGGAAAAAGCATTTTGTGAAGGAAAGGGTTAATAAAGAACAGTCAAAACTAGTTTTGGGATAAAAAGGAGCATCAATAAGCATTAGCAAATCCTCACCACACATCTAACCCTTTACTAGACAAGGGTGCAGTGCCAACGCTCGTCGGATTTGGTGTTTGTCCAACTAAATTAAAACTTTTTGAAAAAATAAAAGGCCATAACTCCAATTTTTTGAAATCAAGAGATATGGTTCTTATGTAGGACCCCCCCCCCCCCTCAATGAAATCTACCCACGTAGGTACCTCATACTTTTTGAGTAATGAGCTACATCAAATTTTTAGACGGCGCTGCCGACGATGATGCCAACATCTACAACTACGAGCCAGGGATCACAATAGCTCGGAGTTTCTTCAAAACGGATGAGCTAATAGTGACATCAAGAATATTACTTGGATCAATTGTTTTAATAGCACGTGTCACATGGACAATAGTTTATGGCGATGACAGAAACTGAAGAATCATATCTACGAGTCATCGCCAACCAGAGCAGATCCTATATGAGCTGTCTGATCTGGGTCTACCTTGTTTGCAGATGCGTAGAAAGGTGTATGTATTAATGGAGTAAGGCTTAATCCTTTCCTTATTGGAATATTCACGTAAGAAATTACGAGGTCATGAATGCAGTATTTGTTAGCTGAAATATGCACTCATGGCGTTTGATATTGTTAGATACTACAGTGTCTGATGTAACAGAATAACATAAGTAAATGGAACAGACCCCGAATAGAAAGCTCGTACAGGAGTCATCTGATCTGGGTTTCCTCCGTTTGCAAAGGCAGGACAAGGTGGTTATATGAAGGAAAGGGTTAAAGGCAGAGGTTGGGTTTTGATGTTGCAAAATTTGTTTGAGCAATATTAATTCCAAATTTCAATACCAACTGAGTATTCATGGACAAAAGAGATATAAAGAAGTGTGTCTGATCTGAGTCTACTCCGTTTGCAAAATGTATTGATGTGAAGGAAAGAGTTAAGCTGAATAATTAACCCTTCGCTTGCTAATCGCGTCATTATACGTACCTGTAAATAGTGAAGACCCAGATGAGACAGCTCCTGCAGGAGCTGTCTCATCAGGGTCTGCACTATTTACAAGTTGATTGTGCAACCAGTGCACTCCAGAGCAGTGGTTGCACAGCGCAATACTTGTACACAGTGAAGAGATATGTAATTATACAACAGGACATGGGTAAAGAAGGGGAAATGTATTTCAAAATTCAGCAAGAGAAGGGCCAAACATTTGAGAGAGCAGAGCAACAAATAGTGTAGACTCAGATCAAACAGCTTGTGAAAGAGCAAATCTTATCAGGTTCTGCACTAGTTTTCTATGTGTGTCTGTCTGAATACTTAGGGTAAACAAGAGATGTCACAGTCACGTGACAAATGCCCCAAAACATTTTACCATGTGACCTTGACCTTTGACCCATGGACCAGGGAGTTGAACGCGACACATCGTCCCTGTCTGGTGAACATTTGTGGCAAGTTATATTGAAATCCATTGATAGATGAAGAAGTAACAGACCGGACACGAATTTGGGACGGATGGAAGAACAGACGGACGGACGGACGGAATGACGGACAATGCGATTACTATATGCCCGCCTTAAAACTCCAGATAAATGGTTGCCTCCAAACTGTTTGCAACTGTGTTTGGCCTGGTCTTAGCTTTAGAGTGCCGAGAATATTTGGTGATAAAACTTATCGAGTCCGAGTTCAGTGTCCGAATGGTCAGATGCATGAGAATTATCTCAGACTCAAAACTTTTTATAACCTCGATTTCACAAACACATTCTTCGACTCAAAGTTATGAATACTCAAAATTGTTGCTTGGATTCTAGCTCAGAATCAAGTAAATATATTTTGAGAATATTCTTAACCCTTTCACTCATATAAACGTGTTTTCACGCATTTGCAAATAGAGTAGACCCAGATCAGACGGCTCCTAGAGGAGCCGTCTGATCAGGGTCTGCTCTGTTTGCTAATAGAATTTGATAGATCCGTTTCTTTGCTGTATAAAATGTCTATAATGCAACGGATTCCGTATTTCGTTATAACTATTTTGTGAATGAATATTCAGTAGGTATTGAAATTTGGCCTAAATACAGAATAGAGAAAGGGTTAACCCATCAATTCATGAATATTCAGGCAAGATATAATGCTTTCATTAATATTAATTCACATAATGTTTATAATGGTACTATGAACAGAAGTGTTTTATCGTGACAGAAACTGTAGAATCAAACCTAGGAGCTTTCTGCATTACTTTCTACATTACTTTCTGCATTACTTTCTACATTACTTTCTGTATTACTTTCTACATTACTTTCTGCATTACTTTCTGCATTACTTTATGCATTACTTTAAGCTACCAACTGCAACAAACACCCAGAATTATTCCTCTGTTAGATGGTCACATTAGTGGGGTTTTACTGTATATCAAAAGCAAATAGAGCAGACCCAGATCACACTGATCCTATAGGAGCCATCTGATTTGGGTCTAATCTGTTTGAAAAGACAAACAATAGGGCCAGAATGACCCTGAAGCTCTCACCAGACAATCAGAGGAGAAGACTTTCAAAGCATATGTTTCTATAGAAAACTGGCCACCCCTGGGGTGGGGCCAGTTTTGACCCTAGGGACATGATTTATATACCTTTTGCAGAGGACCTGAACATGATGTTATGTGCCAATGAAAGGAACCTTTCAGTTTCAGGAGAAGATTTTCAACGTTTTCACTTATGTCGCTACTGAAAAACTGGCCACCCCTGGGAGAGGGCCAATTTTAACCTCAGCGGCATAATTTATAGAACTTTTGTAGAGCACCTGAACATGATGCTATGTGCCGAATATGAAAGCTGAGAACCTTCCAGTTTCAGAGGAGAAGATTTTTCTCTATTTGTTTCTATTGGAAACAAGGCACCCCTAGGGCGGGGCCAATTTTGACCCCAGGGGCATACTTTATACAAATATATAATTTATATATTTTCTATAAATTTTGTAAAGGACATGAACATGGTGCTATGTACCAAATATGAAAGCTGAGAACCTTTAAGTTTCAGAGAAGAATATTTTCAAAGTTTTACTATATGTTTCTATTGAAAACAAGGCACCACTGGGGCGGGACCAATTTTGACCCCAGGGGCATAATTTATATAACTTTAAACGACGTACGACAAATGACGCACGACGAACGCCGGCAGACATCAGGCGATCACAAAAGCTCATCCGGAGCACTTTGTGCTCTGGTGAGCTAAAAAGGCGTTATTTATGGAGTAAAGGGGTTAAGTCAATAGTTCAGCCTAGATAATTGCCGCCAGCAATTAACCCTTCGCTTGCTGAATTTAAAAAAATATTTCTCCTTTACCAATGCCCTGTTGTACAATTACATATATCTTCACTGTGTACAAGTATTTAGCTGTGCAGTCACTGCTGCGGGGTGCACTAGTTGCACAATCAACTTGTAAATAGTGCAGACCCTGATGAGACAGCTCCTGCAGGATCTGTCTCATCTGGGTCTTCACTATTTACATGTAGGTATATTGACGTGATTAGCAAGCGAAGGGTTAACCTTATTCAACTGTGCAAAAAAATATGACTGAAATTTCAACTACAGTAAAACCTCTCTATAACCGCCACTAAATTACATCAATTATTTTGCGTTAAAGGCAGGTGGATACTTAAAGCAAGGTGAGTGTTGTTTTACTTTCACATTGCTTTAGACAGCCACCTGCAGCTAAATACCAACTAATTAACACAATTTAGTGATCGTTATAGAGAGATTTTACTGTTCTTCTGACTCTATCAAGTGCCAGTGTATTCAAACCAATGTCAGTTTGTAAGATTGGACTGGTGGCTGCTTAATGCTGGCTTATTGCAGGTGGTTCCCAAATTTGCTGCATTATGCAGCCACCTTCTTAACCCTTTCCTCCATAAATACGCTTTTCTACACCTTTGTAAACTAAATCAGACCAGGCATCATGTGGGTCCATGCTTATAAAGCTTTTAGTTGAGTCTAAGTTTTGATCAAGCTTTTGATTGGTAAGATTTGAGTTGTCAAGCTTTTGATTGGTCAGATTTGAGTTGTCAAGCTTTTGATTGGTCAGATTTGAGCCAAAGGCTCAAATCTGACCAATCAAAAACTTGAGAACGAACTCAGACTCAGCTAAGTTTTATAAGCATGGACCCTGATCAGGGTCTGCTCTTTTTGTTTATCATGTAATATAGATATGATTCTACAGTTTCAGCTTCAGTAAAAATTTCATGTGCTGATATGTCATTTTAACAAGAGCTGTATGCGGTGCCAACGCTCTTCCAATTTGGTGCTTATCCAGCATTCTCCTCAATGAGAGGTATTTAACCTATGAAGCGTTCATATTGATACCTCTTATACATTTCGAGTAATAAGCTACGTTAAAGTTCTTGCAAACCAACAACAACCACAACTAACCAGTGATTACAATAGCTCGAATTTTCTTCGAAACTGAGAGCTAAATTCATTATGTCATTACTTCTTCATGAATATGCATGGACTAAAGGATTAAAAAAGATCTGATTCTTCATTACCAAAATTCCTGTTTAGAGAGGTTTTACTCAATTTACTGTTGCAGCCTTGGGGGTTTTTTTTAGTTCCTTTATCTATATATGTATATACTATGGTACAGTAGTACAACGATCATATGGCGTTGTTTACAAAATAGTACGTATGTAAACACAGAAAATTAACGATAAATTACACAGCGACATGTTGTATAGGTTAATCCAGGTATAACAGCATAACCACTACACCACTGCTTCCTATCCTAATATACATGCCACAGTTGTATTGTCCTGTTTTATTAACCTGTCAAATTTGAATATTCCTACGTCACTGAAAGGATATATTTAGCTTGGATAAACCTGTGTTTCAAACGTTTTTCACGAGATTCACAATAAATATACAGGTACTTGAATAAGCCAAGTAGGAAAGCTTTTATTAGCGGAAACAATCGATATCAACCGAAGCTATATATGGCGTGTTCAGCAAGCGTATAATTTGACAGGTTAATAAAACAGGACAATACTTATCGTTAATTGTCTGTGTTTACATACACACGTTCTGGAAACAACGCCATCTGATCGTTTTAGAGCGATGGAAAGCTGCACAAAACAACTAGCTCCTATCCTCTATCGTTTATTTGTCCAATCTATGCTATGCTATTCTATATATTGCGCTATATGCTGGGCTGAAATAATACATTTCCAGAATTACCATCAATGCATATAAAACAGGTACAATAAAGAACATAGTTATAAACAGGTAAATACATGCATATCCATGGAGTGCTGTAATAGAAATGTCTAACAAATACTATGACAGACTTGTTGGTCATAACTTATAATATACAGGACCTGAACAATATGGAAATGTCTTAGAGCTATTAATCCACTTTATACATATGCAGCATTTGTGAACCTGCCCAGAATTACAAGCTCCCCTCTATCTCTCTCTCTCCCTGGTGCCATGTTAAGGTTAGTATTAGCTGTAAAAGAAGAACCATTCACCAAATACAACATGCAAGGGTTAATGTAATTAGATAACTCAGTCCTGTTTCGTCCAAAATATAAAGTTATGTCAAACGCGTACAGTAGGTCGAACCGACACGAGACCGAAATGACTCGGCAATAACGAACGAATGAAACATAATTCACAAGCAATGTCAGCAGAAATTGACACCAACTTACAATGATAAAGTCAATCTCCCAGCCACACCTTCCTTCTTTATACCACCCCAATTATCAAACTCAAGAAGACTCTCGACCATTCCCAAACGACGATAACCAAAGAGTGGCCAAGCAAGTGACCACGGAGACTAGAAACCCTGCGAAAACCCAAACCATCCGAATCAATTAAAACGATGCAATCAGCTATCAGATAATTACATCACCTGACAGAATTGACATATTTGTGTAACCTGTCACAAAGAACGATTCCATTCTAAATATAGACCAGATTACCTGGTTTCATCAGCAATGGATAAATCAGAATGACAAAAACTTATGTCTGCTACATTACTTTAAAATATTCCCATTTCAATATTACCCATTTGTAACCGTTTCCTTCATATAAACGACTTGATACCTTTGCAAATAAAACATACCCATATCAGACGACTCATGTAGGAGCTATTTGATCAGGGTCTGCTCTGTTTGCTTATAACATGATATAGATCTGATCATACAGGTTTTGTCTCCTCGATCATCACGAGTATTTATTAGCTGAATTTCTATAACAAAAGTTTCAAGGAAATTTTATGCTTCGACACAAACTGCTTATGACATGATATAGATCGGATTCCAAAGTTTTTGTTTAAGGCTATCTGATCAAGGACTGCCGTTTGCTTATGACATGATACAGATTGGATTCCACAAACAGGAGATTTATCAAATGACTCCTATTGGAGCCATCTGATCAGACCTCTGTTTGTCCAGCTAAATTAAAACTTTTTGAAAAAAGGACAGTAATTCCAAAAGTTTGAAATCAAGTTATGGTTCTTATGTAGGGACCTTCTCCTTAATGAGATCTACCCACCTATGAAGATTCGTGCTGATATCTCTTATACTTTGAGTAAATTAGCTACATTAAAGTTTTTGCACACATCCCAACGACGACGACAACTACAACTACGACCTAGTGATCACAATAGCTCGACGTTTCTTCAAAACAGACAAGCTAATAAATGAATCAAGCTTCTGTATTCTGAGCAACCCTCCTCTGATTAACCATTTCCTCCATAAATAAGCCTTTCTAAGCCTCTGTAATAACCACTTCTTGAAATCATTGTGATAAATGGAGCATTTGCTCGTATAGGAGTAAATGCTCTATTTACCACAATGGTTTCAAACTACCAAATTCTAAAATTTTACTTTTCTCCAGTTAATGCTCCTTTTGGGTAGATTTATTAAAAAAGGTATCTAAAATAGTTTATGATGTAATGGGTCAAATTCTATTTCTTCCATAAAACAGTGTCAGAGTGACAAACAGTGTGGATCCTGAGGAGACTGAGTTACTCGGCATCTCACCTGGATCCAAACTGTTTGCAAATGTTGTCATAAGGTCGCTGGTAGAGTAATGAAGGTTAAAAAAGTCCAAAAGTTTAGATTTTTCTTGAAGAGAACCTTATACTAATGTTTTTTCTTGATCAAGCCTGTTTGCGCATTTGCCTTCACCAACTTTTCCCAGCATTCTAAAGATAAGACCTGGGTCCAAGGGCATGAAACATCTGAGTCTGAGATCATTCTCAAGTATTTGATTTCTCAGATGCTTGAGAATGATCTGAGACTCAAGCAAAACGTTTTATAACATTGGGACCAGGGCTTGATCTGATTCTCGGACTCAAAATCATTCTCGAAAATGTTACTTGGTATCCAGCTTTCACAAGACTGGTGGAAACTTAGAATCCACATTTTGAGAATATTCTTCAGTCAATAGTTAGGGAATGTCAAGACCTGAATTACCACTTTGCACGCCTAGACAAATGCCCCCTGCAATTAACACTTTGCACACCTAGAAAATCATCATCTGAAATAACGCTTTGCACGCCTAGACAATTGTCATCTGAATTAACGCTTTGCACGCCTAGACAATCATCATCTGAATTAACGCTTTGCACGCCTAGACAATTGTCATCTGAATTAACGCTTTGCACGCCTAGACAATCATCATCTGAATTAACGCTTTGCACGCCTAGACAATTGTCATCTGAATTAACGCTTTGCACGCCTAGACAATCATCATCTGAATTAACGTTTTGCACGCCTAAACAATTGTCATCTGAATTAACGCTTTGCACGCCTAGACAATCATCATCTGAATTAACGCTTTGCACGCCTAGACAATTGTCATCTGAATTAACGCTTTGCACGCCTAGACAATCATCATCTGAATTAACGTTTTGCACGCCTAGACAATTGTCATCTGAATTAACGCTTTGCACGCCTAGACAATCATCATCTGAATTAACGCTTTGCACGCCTAGACAATTGTCATCTAAATTAACGCCTATGCTGCGAAACAATGTCAGTTCTAAATTTGAATTTTGGTGCAAAGTTAACTTCAGATTCGATCAAGATTTTAGATTCTATCAAGTTTTTAACACATTACCCCATAGTGACACATTTCTGTGCCTCTATAAAATTTAAACTGTGAAACTATTGTGATAAATAGAGCATTTGCTCATATAGGAGCAAATGCTCTATTTATCACAATGGTTTCAAACTACAAAATTCGAAAAGTTTACTTTTCTCTACCTAATGCTCCTTTTCGGTAGATTAATTAAGAAAGGTTGAATTTAAAAATAGCCTAAGAGATAAAGAGTTAGAAAATGGAGTGTCTAACAGTTTGGATCCTGAAGAAACATAATGTTGCTCCGTGTCTCATCACAATCCAAGCTGCTCGCTAATACGAGTTAGTTTAATCTGTTGAATTCTCTTCCAAACTATAGTCAGTGTCAAACAGTTAGGATCCAGATTAGATGACAAGTTATCTGAATCTAAACTGTTTGTAAATGTTGTGTCACTGGCGTGCAAAGTATTAAACCTTATCCTGTGGAAAGTCTCCAATTTGGAAATTACAGTTTTAATCCTTTACTCCATGAATATTCATTTAAGATATAATTACATCATGAATATTAATTTAAATCCATTTTTAAAATGACATGAAGACAGAAATTTTGCTATGACAGAAACTGTAGTCACGTCTATATTATTCATTAGCAAACAGAATGGATACTGATCAGATGGCTCATACAGGAGTCTTCTGATCCGAGTCTACACTGTCTCCCAAAGCATAGGAAGGAGTAGATCTATGGAGTATCGGAATATGATTAAAAATACAGAAAACTTAATATAAAGCTTATGTACAAAATTTCTTGTATAAAATGAAACTTCTTAACCCTTTCCCTCATATAAACATGTTTTCACGCATTAGCAAACAGTAGACCCAGATCAGATGGCTCCTATAGGAGCCGTCTGATCAGGCTCGGCTCTGTCTGCTAAAGATATTTCCACAGGAGAAGGTTCATGATACAAACTACTTGAGGATCACTGGAAACACTGCAAGTACTGGAACTGTCAACCTGAAAAATATTTAAAAAAAATTTAATGACAAAGCAGACAAGTAACAGAAGCAATCACATTCATACACATACAGCCCCCACCCCTCCCCTACCCCCACGCCCTCAAAGGCATACTACCTGAACAAGTGTGTGAAGCTTCATAACATTGGCATGAATATTGAAGTAGTAATGGCCAACATTAAAGTTTCCCAAAAACATGAACGATAATGACAACAATGTGGATGGTAGTTATGACAGCAGCCCCCCGCCTCCACCCACCCCGGAAAAACAGACAAACGATCTCTAAATGGGATGTGTGATATCACAATAAAATGTAGAATGGTTACCAAGTCAGCATTGCACCCAGTAGATGATGCTGATCTAAGCTGTTTGCAATTGACCGTTAGGTCGCGATCGGCAGTATTACAATTATCTCGCCCAACCATGGAAAACTGCATTGAACTATTTTAGGATGTTTTCAAGAATATTAAGGTACACTGCTTTCCATCTTGTTAACTCTTCGAAGCTTACGTATAAGATTTCTTGTATAAAATGAAACTTCTTAACCCTTTCCCTCATATCAACGTGTTGCCATACATTAGCAAACAGTAGACCCAGATCAGATGGCTCCTATAGGAGCCGTCTAATCAGGCTCGGCTCTGTTTGCTAATGGAATTTGATAGATCTGTTCCTTTACTTTCTAAAATGGCTACAATGTACCACCTTCCATACATCATTATAACCATTTTGTTATGAATATTCAGTAGGTGTTGAACTTTGGAACAAACACGGACCAGGGAAAGGTTAGCCCATTTCTTCATGAATATTCAATCTATTCTGAATATCAAGTTCTTGTATGAACCCTTTACCCCGTAAATACACTTTTCTATGCCTTTGCAAACAGAAAAGGCCCAGATCAGACAACTCCTATAGGAGCCGTCTGATCAGGGTCTGCTCGGTTTGCTAAATATAGATATGATTTTACAGTTTCTGTCATGGCCAAAATGTCCTGTGTTAGTATGCAATTATAAAAAATAATCTAATCAATATTCATAATGTCATTATTTCTTACATGAATATTCATGGAGTAAAGGGTTAAAACCATGTATAAGAATTTTAATTGCTATGGCAACTGAGAATCAGATTTTGTAACATATATGCAAACACTGCAGACCCAAATGTGACAGCAAATACTGCAACTCCCAGATCTGGGTCTACCCAGTTCGCAAAGGCATAAAAAAGCCAGATTAAAGAGTAAAGGGTTAAAAACATCCAGCAAGAAGTTTTCATTTGGAAAAAAATGCAGATTATTTAAAAATATTTCCACAGGAGAAGGTTCATGATACAAACTACTTGAGGATCACTGGAAACACTGCAAGTACTGGAACTGTCAACCTGAAAAACAGGAAAAAAAGAATAAATGACAAAGCAGACAAGTAACAGAAGCAATCACATTCATACACATACAGCCCCACCCCTCCCCTACCCCCACACCCCCTAAAGCATACTACCTGAACAAGTGTGTGAAGCTTCATAACATTGGCATGAATATTGAAGTAGTAATGGCCAACATTAAAGTTTCCCAAAAACAAGAACGACAACGACGTGGATGGTAGAGTTATGACACTAGCTCCCCCACTCCACCCCCTAGAATGGTTTCCAGCAATGTACCCAGTAGATGATGCTGATCTAAGCTGTTTGCAACTTACGTTTAGCTCGCGATCAGCAGGATTACGATTAACTCTCCCAACCATGGTAAACAGCATCAAAATATTTCAAATATTTTCAAGAATATTAAGGCACACTGCTTTCTATTTTGTTAACTCTTCACCACATTAATATTAATGTTAAGAAGTATTGACTTGAACATTCAAATAGAATTTTTAAAATCGCATTTAAACACAGGAAAAATTTGACATTGCATAACTGTAGAATCAGATTTCTTATTAAACTGTCTCGTGATAAGCAAACATAGACTACCCAGATTTGACAGCAAACAGAGTAGACGCAGATCAGTCAATTTACTGCCAGTGTACAAAGACTTAATCCTTTCCCAGAATACAAAATATTTTATGCTTTGCAAACAGTAGATCTTGTTCATATCACTTCTGTAGATTTGACTAGTTTCTATAAATACCAAAAATATAATGTGTACACGACTGTGCAATTACAAATAATCTGCTAATAAATATGCATGTCATTATTTCTTACATGAATATTCAAGATGGAAAGGGTTAAAGGAACGCTTACCATAACAGACTAGATTTCTGTTACACACTGTGCTGGTGTATACTGTAATTAACCCATTCCCTGTTCTGTATTTAGGCCAATTTTCAGTACCTACTGAATATTCATTAACAAAATAGTTATAAAGAAATATGGAAGGTGGAACATTGTAGCCATTTTAGAAAGTAAAGAAACAGATCTATCACGTTCTATTAGCAAACAGGGTAGACCCTGATCAGACGGCTCCTCTAGGAGCCGTCTGATCTGGGTCTACTCTGTTTGCAAATGCGTGAAAACACGTTTATATGACGGAAAGGGTTAACACAAGAGTGTTCGAAGGAACACATGTGTCAACCGCTGGGATATGTGTCACAATAAAAAAAAGAAAGTGTGACGGACAGACAGACGGACGGACAGACAGCGTAAAAGTGATCCCCTAAGTGACACAATTCCTCTCAGCAGGTGACACAAAAACTATTTTGCCAGACAAACTTAAGCAAATAGTGAAGATCCAGATCACACTACACTGTTTCATCAAGGTCTACCCTATTTTCAATTCCACAAGGTTCATGAAAAATTGGGTTAAGTATGGTAGACACCAAACTAGACTTCGTACCTGTGGAGATGCCATGTCCAATAACCAATTCCTTTATAGTTTTATTTTTTTACCATACCTCTTTAAATACACCTACTGAAAAGAAGCATTTACTAAAGAAAAGGAATTTTTCAGAATTGCTTAGTTTTGAAACCACTGTGATAAATAGAGAAATGATTTGCTCCATAGGAGCAAATGCTCTGTTTATCACAATGGTTTGAAGTAGTTACTTTTACAGAGGTGTCAAAAGGTGTTAATATGACGGAATGGGTATGATGCTTGGTACTTGACTATGGTCTGTATCTAAGATGAAATAAATAATTTTGAAAGCATCCATATCACTCAATTACTCATAGCTTCTCTTCAGCCTGAAATATACAAAGGAATCCTGAAAAATAGCTCTGAGTTAAGCATACATGTAATTTGAGACCATTATGTCTTGGAAAATGTGGAATTTGGAGTTTGGCAAACAGTGTACACCAAGACCAGTCACACAATTAATATGCAACATCTGATCAGGATCTACACTGTTACATATGATGCTAAACACCTCTAGCCTGTATACAATTGTCCAAGTACTCTTTTCCCTGCGACTCGGGAGTCAGGGAATCAACACATTTTAACCCTTCGCTTGCTATTCACGTCAATATACCTATCCGTAAATAGTGAAGACCCAGATGAGACAGCCCCTGCAGGAGCTGTCTCATCAGGGTCTGCACTATTTACAAGTTGATTGTGCAACCAGTGCACTCCACAACAGTCATTGCACAGCGAAATACTTGTACACAGTGAAGATATATGTAACTATACAACAGGGCATGGGTAAAGAAGGAGAACTATTTTAAAATTCTGCAAGCGAAGGGTTAAGAATATTTTCAGTTGATTTCAAGACCTAAATTAACACTTTGCACGTCTAGATAATGTGCTTGCCATAGGCTAGTTTAAGACCCAGCCTCTTTGATGACTCTACTGAAGAGGGACTTTTACCCCGGTACATCCCCTCTAAAGTGAACATTTAAATCAGTATTAATGTTGGTGTGTAAGACAGATTACAGGTAAATGCCGGGTGAGTCATACAGGGAGTTCCTAAAGGACAGGTGGCAGGTAAATGCCGGGTGAGTCATACAGGGTGAGTCATACAGATGGCAGGTAAATGCCGGGTGAGTCATACAGGGAGTCATACAGATGGCAGGTAAATGCCGGGTGAGTCATACAGGGAGTTCCTAAAGGGCTTTCTGCACGACTTTCACTGTTTAAAGCAGCCCTCTGCCTCAATAGATCTAAATTTCTTCTTTATTAAAATTCCCGTTTAGACGGGTTGTTCTGAACCAGAGAACTGTGTAGTTTTGAAACCACTATAAGAAACAGAGCATCTGTTCTTATGGAGAAAAAGCTCTATTTATCAAAATGGTTTCAAAATGTGACTTTTACAGAGGCATCAAAAGGCATCAATATGAGGGAATCGGTTAACCCAGAAGAGTATGTTTGCTAAAAGAATTTGCTGCAACTTTTACTATGGTAAAACCCCTCTAAATCGGAATTCTAATAGTAAATAATTTAGATACTTTTAAGCAGGTGACTGCTTGATGCAGGTTGAAAGTCACGCACAAGCTCCTAGGAGCTTTCTGCATGCCATATACCCAGGATTTAGCAGCCACCTGTCTCTAAAGTTACTGTGCCTTAGATTGCATTCAACTTTTGAGAAAGTATTTGACTATGTGTCAAACAGATCGGATCCTGATGAGACACGAACTTGCTTCGCATCTTATACAGATTTAAACTATTTGCAAAAGGGAGTCCGTTGTCTCAGTCTAAAGGCAGTCTCCTAAAATTCTGAATGATAACACTTTCTTTCATGTTAACACATTTGCAATAGATCCAGATCAGATGGCTCCTATCTGATCAGGGTTTACTCTGTTTGCTAATGGAATTTGATAGATCTGTTTCTTAAGTTTAAAAAATGGCTTCAACGTTCCACCTTCAATACTTAATTATAATTATTTTGTCCAGAAATATTCAGTAGGTATGGAAATTTGGAAGAAAAAAAAACAGAACAGGGGGTTAATCCTATTGAATTCTCTTCCAAAATAAAGACAGTGTCAAACGGTTTGTATCCTAATCAGATGATGAGTTACTGGAGTCTCATCTGGATCTAAACTGTCGGCAAAGGTTACAATAAATATGTCACTAGCGTGCAAAGCGTTCAACCTTATCCTGTGGAAAATCTCTAATTTGGAAATGACAGTTTTAACCTTTTATTTCCACAGGAAAGGTTCATGATACAACTTACTTGAGGATTACTGGAAACACTGCAAGTACTGGAACTGTCAACCTGCAATGTAGAAGAAAAAGAGTTAATGACAAGTATCCGAAGTAATCACATTCATACACATACAGAACACCCCCTCCCCAACCCTACCCTATGTTATTATTTTCATTAGTTAATATATTTTTTTTTCATCATTATTATCATTTAAATATTAAATTATGAAAAAGGCTTCTGAAAAATATCACTAAGTGAAGAATGGGACATGAAAGAATTTATAACCGTGACTTTTTATACTAGAGCATGAACGAGAACTCTGATATGAAGAAAGATTTATATATTTGCAATTCATTCTAGCTTTTGAGAAACTACTGAAACTACTTTCTTTCCTTTCTATTCAAAAATAGACGATCAAAGAGATGTAGATGCCAATAATATTCAGCACCATATTTGGATTTAAACTAAACAAAACAAGGCAGTCCAAAAGACAGCTAAATCCTCCACCGCCGCCTAAAATAAGACATTGCATTTGACCTTCAAATGTGACCTTGACCGGACAGGACTCACATGCGTTCTGCACATCCGCTAAATTTGGTTAACATTTGAGGCAAGTTTCATGAAAATCCTTCCGGGGTACAGGAGATATGGAGCAGACACAAAAATTGTTAGACGGACAATTAAACTTCAAATGTGACATTGATCTTGAGACGACATGGCTGATACATGTATTCTGCACATCGTCTCAATTTAGTAATTGTAAATTTGGTAAAGACATGAAATTTTTTTTATTGCTAGTTCAATCCTCTTTCAAAAAGGAGATATGTTGCCTCTAATGAAAATAGGGCTGCTTTCGCCGATATTTCAAAGTGGTTGACATTCAACCTTCCAGTTGCTAAGAAAATAGGACGCGGTAACAAATATAATGGAAACTGAAGGTAAGAACACGACTTTCAAATATGACCTTGACCTTGAGCCGACATGACTGCAACATGTGTTCTGCACATCATCTCAATTCGGTTAATAATTTGACTCAAGTTTTATGAAAATCCTTCAAATGGTTTAGAAGATATGGAGCGGACACAAAATGTAATGGAAATTGAAAATTAAAGCACTTGGCCTTCAAATGTGACCTTGACCTTAAGCCGACATGACTGCCACATATGTTCTGCACATTGTCTCAACGTGGCTAACATTTGAGGCAAGTTTCTTGAAAATCCTTCATAATCCTTCATGTGATAACGAAACTATAATGGAAATTGAAGGTAAGAACACTTGATCTTCAAATGTGACCTTGACCTTGAGCCGACATGACTGGCACATGTGTTCTGCACATCGTCTCAATTTAGCTAACATTGAACTAAACTTTAATGAAAATCCTTCAAAGGCTTTAGAAGATATGGAGCGGACACGAAAATGTAACGGAAATTAAAGGTTAGAACACTTGACCTTCACACGTGACCTTGACCCAACATGACTGCCGCATGGGTTCTGCACATCGTCTCAATTCATTTAATATTTGACTCAAGTTTTATGAAAATCCTTCAAAGGGTTTAGAGGCTATGGAGCGGACACGAAACTAATGGCAACTGAAGGTTTAAACACTTGACCTTCAAATGTGACCTTGAGCTTGAGCCGACATGACTGCCACATGTGCTCTGCACATCGTCTTAATTTGGTTAACATTTGACTTAAGTTTTATGAAAATCCTTCAAAGGGTTTAAAAGATATGGAGCGGACACAAAAATGCAATGGAAATTGAAGGTTTAAACCCTTGACCTTCAAATGTGACATTGACCTTGAGCCGACATATCTGCCACTTATGTTCTGCATATTGTCTCAACTTGGTTACACGGTAAGTAAGAATATTTAACTGTCCCATGAACAGACCAATGTCAATATATACACGGTAAGTAAGAATCTGTAACATATACAAAGTAAGTAAGAATCTGTAACTGTCCCACAGATCTATGTCAATATCATATACAAGGTAAGTGAGAATCTGTAACTGTCCCACAGATCTATGTCAATATCATATACAAGGTAAGTGAGAATCTGTAACTGTCCCACAGATCTATGTCAATATCATATACAAGGTAAGTGAGAATCTGTAACTGTCCTACATATCTATGTCAATATCATATACAAGGTAAGTAAGAATCTGTAACTGTCCCACAGATCTATGTCAATATCATATACAAGGTAAGTGAGAATCTGTAACTGTCCTACAGAGTAACTGTTAGACTGATAGACACATCTTTAGACGCCTTTGCAGAGAGAGTAGACCTAGACTGGATGTTTTCAGTAGGAGAAATCTGATCAAGGTACGCCATTTTGCGTAAGGATTTATATTTATATTTTATTTATATTGATATTTATTTTTTTTAATTTTATTTATATATTTATATTTATACATATGTATATATTTTACAGTTTGTGTCAAGGCCAAAAAATAGTGTTATAAGCCTTCATAAAAATGAATCTGATTAATATTCATGATGTCATTTCTTACATGAATCCATCAGGAAAATGGTAAAGTAGTATCTACACGGTTTGACAACTGCCTGTAGCATGCCAAGCAAAACTTCTCGGCTACTGAGGATCCAGGCTAAGTAAATACTATTGGCAAATTTGTTAACCCTGCCATTGTGAGACACGCGAGAATAGATATGACCATTTCAAAAAATGGCATTATTATGACAGTGCCTTTTGACCTAAGGAAGATATGTCACAGAAACAGTCAGCAAATCAGATTGTGTCATCAATAAATATATGTGCGGAATATGCCAAGCACAGAGTCCTTGCAAGGTACTTGGATATCAAGTACACTGAGCAAGTTTGGTGAAAATTGGAACACTCATTGAGGAGGTACTGTGCAGAAACCATTTGGAAATTCATATTGCAGCAGCCTAAGTGAAAATGCCCATAATTTTCACAAAAAGACTGAAATTGCAAAAGAACCCATGCAAAGTACTTGGATATCAAGTACATGTGCACTGAGCAAGTTTGGCCAAAAAATTGACCATTCCTTAGGTCATATTGCGCGGAAACCAATTGGCTAATTAGATAGCAGCTGCCTAAGTGAAAATGCCCATAATTTATAACAAGAGTGCCAGTGGGCACAATATATGCCCGTCGAGGTTTTGTTCAACATAAACTGGGGTTAACGTATTTGCTAAATTCAAATTCTAAGTCCAAGTTTGCGACCAAGTTTCAAGGTTGTAAATAGGCATACTTTAACAAAAAACCTTAACCAAAAATTCTAAATTAAAAAGTGCCATAATTGTGTCTAAATGCTTGAGATGAAGATGAAGCTTGTGATGGTGAACACATGTTTCAAGTTTAAAAGCTTTATCTGAAAGGATAATGTAAATAAGTGGACTTAACCAAAAATTTAACGAAAAATTCCAAGCTAAAAAGCGTCATCATTATGTCAAAATGTTAGACAGCGTTATGTACTCTTGCCTACAGGTGAAGCTTGTGATGGCGAGCAAGTGTTCCAAGTTTAAAAGCTTAATCTAAAAGGGTTATGTAAATAAGTGGACTCTAACCAAACTTTAACCAAAATTTCTAAGTTAAAAGGGGGCATAATTCTGTCAAAATGTTGGACAGAGTTATGTACTACTCTTGCCTACAGGTAAAGCTTGTGATGGTGAACAAGTGTTCCAAGGTTAAAAGCTTTATCTCAAAGGGTTATGTAAAAAAAATGGACTTTAACAAAGCCTTAACCATAAATTCTAAGTTAAAAAGGGGAATGATTCTGTCAAAATGCTTGAAAGAGTTATATACTCTTGTCTACAGGTTAAGATTGTGATGGTGAAGAAGTGTTCCAAGTTTCAAAGCTTTATCTCAAAGGGTTATGTAAATAAATGGACTTTAACAAAGCCTTAACCAAAAATTCTAAGTTAAAGAGGGGCATAATTCGATCAAAATGCTTGACAGAGTTATTTTCTCTTGCCTACAGGTGAAGGTTGTGACGGTGAACAAGTGTTCTAATTTAAAAGCTTTATCTCAATGGGTTATGTAAATAAATGGACTTTAACAAAGCCTTAACCAAAAATTCTAAGTTACAAGAGGGCCATGAGGCCCTGAAGCGCTCACCTGAGATAACCCAAGGGGTGGGGCCATTTTTGACCAAGAAGTCATCATTTGTACAACATTGGTAGAGAACCACAAGGCAAAGTAGTATGCCATTAATGAAAGGTCTAAGCCTAATGGTTTCAGAGAAAAATGATATTTCAAATTTTTCCCATGAAAAAACTGATAAGTCCCAAGGCAGGGCCAAGTTTTGCCCAGAGGCCAGGGTCGTAAGTTGAACATTCTTGGCAGAGGACCACAAGCCAAGCTACATATTTGTATAGGACCATTAGATCATGTTACATACCAAACATCAAAGGTCTAGGCCTTACAGTTTCAGAAGATTTTTAAAAAAATTCCTATGAAAAACTGATAAGCCCTTGAGCGGGCCATTTTTGGCCCAGGGGTCATAATTTGAACAATCTTTGTAGAGAACCATTACATCATGCTACATTCCAAATATCAAAGGTATAGGCCTAACAGTTTCAGACAAAAAGATTTTTAAAGATTTTCCTATGAAAAACTGATAAGCCCTTGGGCTGGGCCATTTTCAGTCCAGGGTAATAATTTGAACAATCTTTGTAGAGGACCATTAGACCATGCTACATGCCAAATATCAAAGGTCTAGGCCTAACAGTTTCAGAGAAGAAGATTTTTAAAGATTATCCTATGAAAAACTGATAAGCACTTGGGCGGGGCCATTTTTGGCCTGGGGGTCATAATTTGAACAATCTTTGTAGAGGACCATTACATCATGCTACATACCAAATATCAAAGGTCTAGGCCTTACAGTTTCAGAGAAGAAGATTTTTAAAGATTTTCCTATGAAAAACTGATAAGCCCTTGGGCGGGGCCATTTTTGGCCCGGGGGGTCATAATTTGAACAATCTTTGTAGAGGACCATAAGATCATGCTACATGCCAAATATCAAAAGTCTAGGCCTTACAGTTTCAGAGAAGAAGATTTTTAAAGATTTTCCTATGAAAAACTGATAAGCCCTAGGGCGGGCCATTTTTGGCCCAGGGGGTCATAATTTGAACAATCTTTGTAGAGGACCATTAGATCATGCTACATACCAAATATCAAAGGTCTAGGCCTGACAGTTTCAGAGAAGAAGATTTTTAAAGATTTTCCTATGAAAAACTGATAAGGCCTTGGGCGGGGCCAATTTTGGCCCGGGGGTCATAATTTGTACAATCTTTGTAAAGGACCATAAGATCATGCTACATACCAAATATCAAAAGTCTAGGCCTTACAGTTTCAAAGAAGAAGATTTTTAAAGATTTTCTTATGACAAACTGATAAGCCCTAGGGCGGGGACATTTTTGGCCCGGGGGTCATAATGTGAACAATTTTTCGTTCCCCCTAACCACTGATGCTTCTGACAAAATTTGGTTAAAATTGTGTCAGTAGTTTCAGAGGAGATGTCGTTGAAAATGTGAACGGATGACGGATGACGGACGCCGGACACCGGACGGATCGCGGTCACAATAACTCACCTGAGCCTTTGGCTCAGGTGAGCTAAAAAAAAGGGGCATAATTCAGTCAAAATGCTTGACAGAGTTATTTACTCTTGCCTACAGGTGAAGGTTGTGACGGTGAACAAGTGTTACAAGTTTCAAAGCTTTATCACAAAGTGTTATGTAAATAAATGGGCTTGTTCCACATAAATTGAGGTTAACATTTTTGCTTAACGCAAATGCTAAACGCAACTTCTAAATCCAATTAAGCGACCTTGACCTTGGATAAATGAGCCGTGACTTGGCAGGCTACTGTAGCATGTCTAGATAAACATTGTTTTTTTTAAGTTTTGGAAGGATCCACCGAGCCGAACTTGAGTTAGAGATGTTACAGACAGACAGGTTAACATTTTTGCTAAACGCAAATTCTAAGTCCAATTGTGTGACCTTGACCTTGGATAAACAAACCGGGACTTGGCAGGCTACTGTAGCATTCTTTTGGAAACTGCCCAACCCTCGGGCGGGGCCAATTTTGACCCCAGGGCAATAATTTATATAACTTTTGTAGAGGACCTGAATATGCTGCTTTGTGCCAAAAATGAAAGATGAGAGCCTTTCAGTTTCAGAGGAGAAGATTTCAAAGATTTCATTATTTGTTTCTGTTGAAAATTGCCCACCCCTGGTGCGGGGCCAATTTTGACCCCAGGGTCATAATTTATATAGCTTTTGTAGAGGACCTGAACATGATGCTATGTGCCAAATATGAAAGCTAATAACCTTCTGGTTTCAGAGGAGAAGATTTTCAAAGTTTTACTATATGTTTCTATTGAAAACTTCCCACCCCTGGGGCGGGGCCAATTTTGACCCCAGGGGCATAATTTATATAACTTTTGTAGAGAACCTATAGGTGATGCTATGTACCAAAGATGAAAGCTGAGAACCCTGTAGATTCAGAGGAGAAAATTTTTAAATACCTTTTCCACTTATTTTACGCACCATATCCCATACCATCTTTACTGATGAACGGCAATTTAATTTAGAAACATTACTTCCAAGACTGATTTAACAGTCTTGATTGTTCGACGAGCATTAGCCCTAAATGCTCTGAAATGATTACTCCCGAGTAGGACTTCTAAGAGCTGCTTTACGCTTTCTAATAGCCTCCTTACATTCATCATACCACGGTTTAGGAGGGTTCTTGGGGTTTGATGAGGACCTTGGAATGCATTCTTCTGCCACTGAATATCAAATGGATGTAAGTGTTTCAATGGGGTCATCAATATTTTCAAATACATCTGATCTAATCTTTTCCCTACACAATATTTCAAACCTTTCCCAATTTGCCTCGAGTTTCCAGCGAGGAATAGATTCCTCGACTGGAGAGGCAATATGGTTTAGAAATATTGGAAAATGGTCACTTCCACATAGGTCGTCACCAACTTTCCAATCATAATCTAAGTAAATGGTTGGGTAGCAAATAGAAAGATCAATGCAAGTAAAATTTCCTGATGCTAGGTGAAGAGAGGTTGGGAGCTTATTGTTGAAGATGCACAAATCGTGCTCACCAACAAAATCCTCAACAATCTTACCCAAAGCATTTGTATTTGCAGATCCCAATAGAGGAGTGTGGCTATTAAAATCCCCTAACAATATAAATTGGGCAAGCAATTGTTCAATAAGGGCGTCACGTTCTTTCTTGACAACTGTTGTCTTTGGCGGAATATATATAGAACAAAATGTAATGACCTTATGAAGGGAGACACTGACAGAAACAACTTGTAAATTAGTTTAAACAGGTAAAAGTCTGAACAACAGAGTTATTCACAATGATAGAAGAGCCGCTGCAGCAGCTCTTTCACCATCGTTAAAATATGATTATAAATAGAATAATTTCTAAAATTGACTTGACCAGTGTCCTTCAAGAATGTTTCTTAAAGACATTATGGCCGGGTTATATTTATTTAGCAACAGAAGAATCTCATTATCATTTGCCTTCAGTCCTCTACGATTCCATTGTATTACGCAATTGTTCATGATTGGTTAATGAAAATACATTTAGTTAGGATGGAGGCGTAATAGTAACACGCTTCTAGTCCTTTATCTTTTTGGGAGATTTGGTCAGAACGACATAATCCCTAGTAGGCTGGGTCCTAGTAGTGGTTACCGTAGCATCCCCCCTAGACTTTTTTTTCATGGGTACCAAATTGTTCGTTGCGGCCCTTAGAACACATTTTGAGCATGCCCCCCCCAAAAAAGTTTGTCCCAGCTATGTTTTATTTAACGGTTTCCATGGTAACCCGAGGTAATTTTCGAAACTACCTTGGTTCAGAAAATGCGCCATAACTTTGTTTTTAGAAGGAATAGAAGGACAAAACAAGAACCAAAGTAAAGCAGAGACATATAGCTTGAATATGATATATGATTTTATTAATATTCATAATGCATTCTTATGAATATTAATGAGGAAGTAAAAAATGTGTGTTTTTTTAGAAAAAAGGAGTTTGTTTAGTCTGAGAGGCTTATTAATGCACAGAAATTATTGAATTTAAGTTTAAGTTGTTCGTTGGAGTCCTCAGAACACATTTTGAGTATTTCCCCAAATAATTTTGTCCCATCTATGTTTTATTAAACGGTTTCCATGGTAACCCGAGGTAAATTCCGAAACATCCTTGGTTCAGAAAATGCATAATAACTTTGCTTTTAGAGGTACTAGAAGGACAAACAAGTACCAAAGTAAAGCAGAGACATATAGCTTGAATATAGTATATAATTTAATTAATATTCATAAATGCATTCTTATGAATATTCATGAGAATGTAAAAAAATGCGTTTTTTAGAAAAAGGAGCTTGTTGTTTAGTCTGATAGGCTTATTAATGCACACAAATTATTGAATTCATGTTTAAATTGTTTGTTTGGGCCATCAGAACACATTTTGAGCATTGCCCCAAAGTAATTTTGTCCCATCTATGTTTTATTGAACGGTTTCCATGGTAACGCGAGGAGGTAAATTTCGGAACATCATTGGTTCAGAAAATGCATAATAACTTTGCTTTTAGAGGCAATAGAAGGACAAAACAAAAACTAAAGTAAAGCAGAGACATATATCTTGATTATGATATATAATTTTAATAATATTCATATATGATTGTTTATGAATATTAATGAGGAAGTATAAAAATCCGCTTTTTTAGAAAAATGAGTTTTTGGTTTAGTCTTAGAGGCCTATTAATGCACAAAAAATATTGAATTCAGGTTTAAATTGTTCGTTGGGGTCCGCAGAACACCACTTGAGCATTCCCCAAAATAATTGTGTCCAAGCTATGTTTTTAACGGTTTCCATGGTAACCCGAGGTAAATTTCGAAACATCCATGGTTAAACAAATGCGTCATAACTTTGCTTTTAGAGGCGAAATAAGGACAAAACAAGAACCTGAATAAAGCAAAGACATATAACTTGAATATGATATTTAATTTAACTAATTTTCATAAATGTATTCTTATGAATATTAATGAGGAAGTAAAACAATCCAATTTTTGTTTAGAAAAAAGGAGTATATTGTGTAGTCTGAGATGCCTATTAATAAACAAGAGTTATTGAATTCATGTTTGAATGTTTTCATGTGAAGGAAAATAAACCATCTTTGTTTCAGGTAATATTTCTATAAAGCATGCGTATTTCAGCTTATTTTCATATAATGTACGTATATGAATAAGCAATTTTCTATGATCATTGTATTTAGTATTATTATGAGTATACAGTAAAATCTCGATTATTCGAATTTTCTTTATAGAAGCATTAAGACCCTTTTAGGCAGGTGACTTCTTAATGCATGATGAAAGTCATGCAGAAAGCTGCACTAGGAGCTTTCTGCATGACTTTCACCATGCATTAAGCTGTCACCTGTCTTAAATATCGATAATAATACGAACGTCAATGATAATACGTTAATCGATAAAACATCCCAGGTCGATTTTCATTTGTAACCGGAGGCCTAAGAGATACCCAGGGAACCCTTGTCCGTAAGAGTTTAGCGGACATGATCCACCCAGTTGCCGGGCTGGCACAAAAATCTTCGTCCAGGTCAGGCAAACGGGAAAGAAGTCCCGTGGAAGGAGAAAGAGACTCCCTAGACTTAATAAGGTTAGGGAGGTCCACTTTTTCGACTGACACTAGCACGGAAGAGGATAGAGGACCCCTGTGAATAGGATTTGGGGGTCTAGGGCAGACAGAGGGTGGGATGATTCTAAAACAATCTTCACACGCATTCTCAATAGAAAAATATTGATGTTCAGAATCATCTATAGAAAAAGAGGACTAAGTCCCGTCTAAATCTGAGTGAGAGGCTTCCACAAAGTCTGATTCCCTTAAAAAATAGGACCATCCCTAGGAGCCATAATGGACAAAGTGTCTTCCTGCTCTCCCTCAGAACCCGCCCTGGTGAACGCCATGGATGGCAACACCCGGGAAGAGTGGGACCCGCCACAGACATAGAAGTGTGGACTGTGGGTTCACGTGAGAGCTATTCTCCCTCTAGGTGAAGCTTGCTGGTTCCCAGAATGAGTGTCGGCTATCGAGAGCGACCAGCCGGCGAATCTGAGGAGGCAGAGCGATGTCTTCGCATAGAAGAGTAATGGTAAGACCTCGCTCTGCGATGAGAGCGGTGCGAGTGCCGGTTCCCATTAGAAGAATACGAAAGTTTTTACGCCTCCTACGGGGTGGTGGGATGGGGGCTAGGGAGTCCGAGGTGTACTCAGAAGATGAAGAGTAATTGCAGGGTCTAGACGACCAAGAACGTCTAGACTTAGCCAGAGCAGCTTCCTGTTGACTTTCACCACTGTAATGCGGTGTAGAGACAGAATGTCCTGTAGAAAAGATTGGACTGGTAGATTTACTGGTCCACTTCGGTATCCTGGTCCAAAGGACCAGACCGGGCCACCGGAGGACCGTTGGAGAGCAAACTTAGGACACCGGGCCAAAGAATATATACATAGTGACATCTTTGGGCGGGGGCTCGGTAGACCGGTCTGCTGGTGACGTCATGAAACGGAAGCACTAACGCCAGGACACCGGTGACGGATAACTGGGCCTAGATTCAGCGGGACCAGGCAAAACTCTTCACACAACAAGCGGACCGGGAGACCTGGCAACAATAGTACCTGGGACCAGAACAAAGGGTACCATTCAAGTGGTAAACGGGGAACCCGCGCCCGGGCCAGCAGTTGGGTGCCGATCTGCAACTAACAACTGGGGAATCGACTGCACCACAGGGGCTGTTGACGAAAGAGATTTTAAAGAAGAAGCAGGCTTCTTCTGAGCTTTAGAGGACAGTGATTTGTCTGTTGCGAGGGAGTCGCTGACCAAAGAGAAGAATACTTCTTCCGTCGGGTAGCAAACTCCCACGTCTCCCCTGTCCAGAGGGATGAAACTGGACAGGGAGCTGACGCGGAGCATCCGCAGCAGGCCAGACACACTTAATTAGTTGTCCAGCCTGTCGCGAAATGCTCGCAAGAAACATTGCGTTGCTCTGGCATGCTGTGGTAAATAATCAAGCAAATGCACAAGACATCGCGAGTAAGTTAGAAGTCACGCAAGGCTTATATGGGTAAACATAAGCTGATGATTACAGTCGAGATGCTATATATTTTCTATTGCATTGCAAAACACCCATAACAGTAATATTCTTCATAAAACATGCATGAGGCTCAATTCCTCTGCTGTAATTTCTTACAAGAAATGTGTTGTTCACATACATGTATATTGCAATATAATAGAAAAACTTACTTTCCTACAATAGTTTACATTCTCATTAATATTCATGGTTTTGAAATAATATTCATTATCTACATATTTATGTACATGAACATCAATATCGCTGTTTCAGTCAGTATCAAGCTCTATACTGGTTAACTAAAATAATCTCAGATAAAAAGAACAGCTCATTCAAGTGTGTTTATTTTACATCTCATTAATATTCATAAATATGCATTAATATTCAAGAACCCAAAGTAATGACCCTCTGCTCTTGTCAATTTTTGTTCAATATCTGGTATTTTACGTAAAATAAATAATAGAAAAGATAGTACACTCGAAACAATGCTAAATATAGGGCTTATGTTAAATTGCTTATTCATTTACTCACGTTATATGCAAATTAGCTTAAATATACATGTTTTAGAAATATTACATGAACCAAAGATGTTTTCCTTTATTTGTATGTTGATATTAAAACATTTAAATCTGAATTCAATAACTATTTGTATATTATTAGGCCTATCAGACTGAAAACAAACTCGTCAAACTAAACACGCATTTTTTACTTCCCCATTAATATTCATAAGAATGCATTATAAGAATGCATTATATGTATTAAACCTCTTTGCTACTGTGATTTCTTTTGGAAGAAAGGGGAAGTAAATGAAACATGAAACTTGTAGAAGTCTTGCAGATGACGTAGTTCATTGCAACAAAAGTGTTAAAGTAGAGATATGCTAGAGAACAGAGGTCCAGAAAAGATGTGTCAATTAAAATAGGAATTACTTCTTTTGTCCACCAAACCCTATGTAGTGGCCACTCTTTAGAGTCGTCGCAGAGAGATTCTAAAGCGTGGTCACTACATAGGGTTTGGTGGAGAAATGACAATATTAGTATAGGAGTATGTCCCTGTTGCTCTGTAGAGATTGTACATGTACATGTATTTGAAAATAATAATTAACTTGAATAATAAAAGAAAAGAATTCACACTGGCATGTTTGTGTTTGTTAGCATCCCCGCCCCCTTCTCCCCGGTTTGTATTTTCACAGTATCAAATTTTACTGCCATTTTCTATTTCAAAAGTTGTATTTGAATATCAGTTTAAACCTCTTCAGAGATTTAGAGATATCATTTGTCTTATCCTGACCCAGATTGTGTTCCCTTTGTTTTAATGAAATCATGAATATTTATTAGCTGCATGTATACAGTGGTAAATGAACATTTGGCCTCGGCAGAAAGTGTAGAACCAGAGCTGTAAATCCCTTCAGGAGCTGTCTGATCTGGATCTACTCTTGTTTGCACAGGCATAAAGTTGCTATCATTACTAGATATCTGAATGTGTAATTCGAAATGCCACATCTTTTATTATACCCCACAAAGAAAGTTTTGAGGGGGTATGCAGTAAAACCCCTCTAAACTGAATTAAATTTAGTATAAATATCGGTCTTGGAGACGGGTGGAAGCTTAATGCAGGACAAGTCATGTAATAAGCTACATGACTTTCACCCTGCATGAAGCAACCACCTGCCTAAAAATGTCTAAATTCTCTACTAAAGTGTTGGTGTTAAGGGGTACTGAAAGGGTAGTGGTGTCGAAAACTGCTCCTTCAATTCGAAACGGAAAGTTATTGCACTGATATTTAATATACATAACCAGAAATAGTAGATTGCAAGATGCAAGTTTCAATTGTTTAGTGCTAGGCATTGCAGAATTGCCTCCCCTTGACAAATTGACATGAAACATGGGTAGTTGGTGTCTCGATATCCGCCTTAAAATTTGAAAGTTATTTAATTAATACTTGCCAAAGGTAATAAATACGAATAGTAGATATGCAAGACGTAATTTTGTGTGTTTATCGCCAGGTATTGCATAATTTATCCTTTCCTTAATCTGTGATTCAATTAAATTCACAGGTGGCAGCTTAATGCAGGGTGAAAGTCATGCAGAAAGCTTCTTTTTGGAGCTTTCTGCGTGACTTTCATCCTAAATTAAGCAGCCATGTGCCTAAAAGTATATTTATTCTTTACTAGAATTCGGGTTTAGAAGGGGTTTATTATTGTACTGGAATTCTTCCTTCTTACCCTTTCGTTCATATAAACGCCTTTGCAAACAAAGCAGGCCCTGAAGGAGCTGTCTGACCAGGATCTGCTCCAATTTGCTAATTGATAGTTCTAGAACCGTTTCTTTACTTTCTAAATTGGCTACAATGTTCCACCTTCCATATTTCATTTATAACTATTTTGTCTATGAATATCAGTAGGTATTGGAATTTGGAATAAATATAGAACAGGGAAAGGTTAAGAACCTTTCTACACGTGGAGTCTTGGAGGAACATGTTGAGGACAAAGGTTAAATACATGCAGCAGAAATTGTTTATTGAATTTAAAAAGAGAACATTGCTATACTTTTGTGTACCTCTGTTATCTAGTTGCACATTCACAACCAGTTTGGATCCATGAATCACCCAGTACCTGCATCTCATCAAGATCCAAACTGTTCAATACCCTGACTGCAGGGGAATGTTAAGATACAGATACCTTATATTGATTGTACACAGGAGTCTTAAAAAGATGGGTTTGTGAAACACTATGTCCCAGATATGAATGTTGACCTTGATGTATGACCTTTACCTTAATAAATGGCCCATAAAAATGGTCAATGTTTCGCCTCTATAAGTTGCACATGCATAGCCAACATTAAAGTTGGAGACAAACTGATCAACCAACCAACAAACCAACAGACAGAGCACACACAATATGCCCAACTATTACAATAGTAATGCAAATATTTACTATAGGAGCTTTCTGCCTTTGTTGACCTTCATTAAGCTACCACCTGCCTTACAGACCCATAGTACGACCTCTATTTAATGGTCACTTGTTTTGTTTGTCTCAGGGTGTACGTCACCAAGACCCCTTGAGGTTCTCCTGTGTACTGAACGGAGCGCCTGGGTAGAACCAAAAGAAAATTTAACCCTCATCATACTGAAAACCAAATGTATGCCAAGACTGATCTGTTGCAGGTGTTATTTACTTCTAAGCTTGTACGAGCATTTGAGAAACTGTTGATCGAGTGTCAAACAGCTTGGATCATGGTAAGACGTTGAGTAACTTGGCGTCTCATCTGGATCCAAACTGTTTGTAAATATGAGTCAGGTCGCTTTTAGCATGATAAAGGTTATTATTTCAGTATATTGGTGGACAAAATAGTTAAAATAAAATATGGGAGATGGAGCATTGTAGCCATTTTAGAAACTAAAGACACAGGTCTATCAAATTTCATTAGCAAACAGAGTAGACCCTGATCAGACGGCTTCTCTAGGAGCAGTCTGATCTGGGTCTACTCTGCAAATGCGTGAAAACGCGTTTGTATGAGTGAATGCATAAATTTTCAGGAACGACACCACGAAAACCTATACTGTGACTACTCCATTTGATCCGGGTTTATTCTGTTTGCAAATGCATGATAAAGCATTTAAATAAGAGAAAGGGTCTGCTCTGTTTGCTAATGATATAACGTAGATACGATTCTAGAATTTCGTTCATGGCCAACATTTCCTGTGTCCATGTGCTATTATAATAATATAATTAATATTTATGATGTCATTAATTTGAACATAAAAATCCATGGAGTAAAGGTTTAAGCCTTCACTTGCTGTATGAAGCCTTTATCCCTTTGGTTTAGCAATTAAAATGGCACATGATCAAGAATTTTGGCCATGATAAAACAAAATATATCTTATCAAACCGCGATTAGACTGCTATTACAGGAGCCGTCAGTGTTGGGTCTACACTGTTTTGTAAACTGTAAAATGTGTATATGTGAAAGATTAAGACCCAAAAATATGTCTCTTTAGGAGGTCGATTTAGAAAGGTTCATATAAACGCCTTCACGCATTTGCAAATAAAAGAAAGCTCCTACATGAGCCATCTGATCAGGGTCTTCCTGTTTGCTTTTGGCATGATATAGACCTGTTTCTACAGTTTGTCACAGCAAAAACAAAAAGTCCTTGAAAAGTTCACATTTTAAAAAGTTAGCTAATAAATATTCATGTCAATATTTTTCAATTGGATACTGAACAGGGAAAGGGATAAATGGTGTATATAAATCACAGGGGTCTGGACCGCTTCATTGGGGTCTATATGTACTGTATTATATAGTAAATATAGACCCCAGTGAAGCGGTCCAGACCCCTGTGATACAAATGAGTTCTTGTTTTATAAGACGGGCAGAAGTAGCTTAATATATGATGGAAGGCAGAAAGCCTTCATAGCTGAGTTCTACATTATGCAATCACGGCCTTTTATTCATTAACACCTTCCTCTAGTTGTTCCATGTGTTTGCAAACAGGGTAGACAAAGATAATCGGGTTCCTGTAGACGCTGTCCAATTAGTGCCTGCTTCATTAACTCTTTCTCTAGTTGTTCCACGTGTTTGCAAACAGGGTAGACAAAGATAAGCGGGTTCCTGTAGAAGATGTCCAATTAGTGCCTGCTTCGTTTGCTTATGAAATTATAGATCCAACTCCAGGGTACATGTTTCAGAAGAATTCAGCCAATAAACATTCATATTATTTCTTACATGAATATTCAACAGAGAAAGGGTTAAGTGGTTGCTATGGAGACGTTGTACTGTTGAACCCTTTACTCCATGAATATTTATGCAAGAACAAATGATGTCGTGAATGTTAGATTCATTTTTATAATGGCATATGAACACAGGATAGTTTGACCATATCTATGTTATTTCTTAACCCTTTCCTCCATAAATATGCCTTTCTACGCCTCTGTAATAACCACTTCTTGAAACCATTGTAATAGAGCATTTGTTCGTATAGGAGCGAATGCTCTATTTATCACAATGGTTTCAAACTACAAAATTCTAAAATTTTACCTTTCTCTAGTAAATGCTCCTTTTGGGAAGATTCGTTCAAAGAGGTTGGGTCTGAAAATAGCCTATGGAGGAAAGGGTTAAGCAAACAGTGCAGATTCTGATCTGGGTCTACTCTTTTTGCAAAGGCGTAGGAAGTCATATAGAGCAAAGGGAAGGCAATCCCTCATAAAAGTCCATCACTGAATGGTACAGTAAAAACTCGATACTATGAAATTTAAGCAAGAAGGAATTTATCTCTTTGTCGGTAGGCCACACCTTGAGGAGCTTACAGACTTTCACACTGTTTTAAGCTGCCACCTGTGTTAAAGAGCATCCAGGGTACATATTTGATTGTTCGTAGTATCGACTTATTACTATAATATGTGTACTTTCATATTCAAGACTCGAGAATCAAGATACATTCTTCTTTCAATGTCAAACAGTTTGGATCCTGATGAGATGTTTGCAAAGGTAATCACATAAATAAGTCCATTGTGTTGAAAGAGCTGCATCATTACAGTAGTCTTGGCTGCTCCACTGCGACTTCTCATTCCATCTAGGTTTTCTTCAAAACGTCTGTTGGAATATAAATGGGTCATTATATTGACCCTTAACCTGCCTTTTGAAGTCTTAAAGTAAACCCAGATTAGATAGATTCATTTGTGAACGGAAATGGAATGAAACATTACATTCATTGGTGAAAGGAAATAGAAGGAAACATATTCAACCCTTTATCCTGCTAACATTGATCCGACTTTGACCACGGCATAAAGGTTTACAGATCACATCTTTATCAGAAGCAAACAGAGCAGACCCTGATCACACTATCTAGATTATCATTTATTGCTTAGAACTTAGAACATATTCTTTATGCATGGAATGTGAATCGGATGGGTACAAAATACGATACGATTGTCTCCCTTGCCTGATTATCTCCCTTCTAGCCATTTCCGCAGACGAAATGATGCTGATTCTTACTGTACCTTTCCGTTTTGCATTTGATGTATTTTGACGATTAACAATTAAGATTTAGAATATGATGTAAGTAAAGATTTTATTTATTCATCTAGCTCATTGTATTCATTTATCTGTTGAGCTACAGACATAAATATATGTTATCTTCTCTTCATTAAGTAACAGTCTGCTTACATGCTAGTCCAAACATTTAGACGTATCTACATGCCCCTTATTTTATAATTATTTATCGTGCATGTAACTGACGTACTAGCAAATGTAAAAATGTAAAATAGCAACGTCAGGTCTTATTTATAGGACTACTTACATGCTAGTTCTACAATATAAAACTTCTGTATTTCGAAACATCACATAATTATCGTTCTTCATTACATTTTTATTCTTTTTCATCGTTTTTTTTCTATTTTTTATTATTTTTTTAATTTTTATCATTCCTGCGAAATCACGCCAGCAGAGAAAGATCAAAATGAAAAATAAGCTTGCGTGAGGTCAAATCATTTGGACTACTTACATGCGTGCTTGATTCCGGATACATTGTATCGTGGATGGACCAGTTTCGGTGCACTTAGCAATTTAACTGATCGCGGTGATCACAAATCTTAAAATTGTATAAAAAAAACTAATAGTACCTTTGTAATAGGTTTTCTAAATTAAATCTGTATAATTTAATTCCCAAAATATTCCATTTTTATCGCGGTTGAAACCGTTTTAATGATGTAGCCATTTTGTGTTATTTTGTGTTTATCTGCCCTATTTCGGTGCGGCTTTTTTTTTATCCAAATAGGGTCGATCCGGGTAAGTATGGACAACTTTTACACCAGAAAATCATGTTTTAAGAGCCTGGCCGACCGTGTTTGACATTTATCATTTGGATGATATTTCCTTCTGACTTTATCGTGGTTTTTATTGCAGATATGAGCACGAGATATTGCGAAAGTGTAAAAATAACGTGAGTATCAAAAACGGGTTAGTACGGACACGGTAGCGAAAGTACGGACGATGATGTGGAAAGTACGGACATGATAAATTGCATAGGGATAGTACGGACAGTAAAATATTTTTTAAAAAAAGTTGGGTCCGAAGTTATGAAAATTTCTCAGTTTGAGCTTGCAAAAACCTACAAGTTAAACCTCTTTATTGCGATCACTATATTTGAAACAGAAGTTGAAAAGATCATAGTTTGTAGGTATTATGCCAAGGTTACAGGGCATTTCTAAGTTTAAGCAGCGTGCTTAGAATGAGTACGCTGCTAAAACTAAGAATGATTTGTAACCTTGGCAATAAACCTAGGGAAAAAATGTGTTATCGTTTTCAATTAGTATCTGCATGAATATTTCTTTGCAAGAGCCAGTGGTATATGCTCTAGACTGCAGCGGTTTTTTTGGACAATGATTTTATTTGTTGCAAGCTCAAATTGAGAAAGTTTTATAGCGTCGGACCAAGGTGAGTCCCAACAGTCAAAAACGCATAGATCTAGTGTTTGACACAGTTCTATAACATTCTATTTATTCAACTTGTTCCGTTTTCAATTTTTTTAACCTTTTTACTGGTTTTACAGCTTTAGCTTTACTTTCTTTTGCATTCTTTCTTTTAATTTTCTCCTGTTTATTATTTTCAATTTGCATCTTCTGTCCTATAATGACTTGACTTGTCAGGAGACGGTGGGATGTAATATTTTTTTTGACCACCTTTTTCTCAATCTTGTTAATGGTAATGCGCGGTGTAAACAATGACTCTATTGATTGGTCAACTGTGTCGAGACCAAGATCAGGATTGCATTCATTAGGTATGATTACGTCCTCGCCATTTTGGTTAGTAAGTGGTGACAGTGTACAGGCTCCTTCTGAAACTAATTTAAAAAGTTGATTGGGGTCACTCAGATCAAGAACATCAGTGACAAGCTGTAACTCGCTATCGCTTTTAATAGCCAAGCTATCTACTTCATTGAATGCAAAATCATTCGATTGGTCTAGGGTTTCTGCTGTTGGCAATTTTGGCGATTCATCTCCGTTAATTAACGTTGCTTTTAAAGATGACTGACTGTAATGGGAAGATATAGTATGTGGATACGGTATCGTTTCAACAGTCACACGTTCATTGGTGCATAGAACACTTGGGTTCAGCTGGGTTTCGACGTCCAAACTATGCGATGTTGGTATAGCATATGGAGTTGTGGTTGTTTCATCGGCTATACCACTAGTGTGCGGGATGGATACATTTGGGTTTGATGGTGTTGTTGCCTTCAAGATAGGCTGATCCGAAGGTTCGCTCGGGCCAAACGCCTTGTCTGGAATAGAAGCTTCATTAACTGGATAGATACCACACGATTTAAAACCGCTTACAATGTTGGAACAGGTAACCGCTTTATTCCAAGATTTGCGAAACAGTTCCGGAAAGCTCCACTTATTTATTTGGTGCAGTGGATTATCTTGCAAGTATTCGGAGCATTCAGCATTATAAGCCTTGTTTAGGGGTCCAAATACAGAGCGGTCTAAAGGCTGCAAAAAGTGGGTTGTGTGGGGTGGAAGTGCCAGTATGTGAATGTTTTCTTCCATTGCTCGCATCAGAATGCCCAGAGTTTCATGTGACGAGTGCCCATCCAGTATAAGCAGCTGTGGCCTTTCTTTACCACAGTGCTGGAGGAAAACCTCCGCAAACCACTTTTCACCTATACTGTCATCCATCCAGCCATTTTTTTGAAAGGCCCACCTTGACCCAGTAGGGGCCATGGCAGTGTTAAATCCATGTAGGCTCCTTGACGTCTTGCCCTTAACCACAAACATGGGTGGTATTCTTTTGCCAGATGCGTTTACACATGCCATTATGGTGATATTCGTTGATTTTGAGCTTGTTCTACCGAGGCAGTTTTGGCCCTTTTCAGCGATGACTTGGACAGGTGAATGTTCAAAAATTTTTCCCCATCTCGTCACAATTCCAAATGACATGGGGTTTTGAAGCAATATTCAATCCCTCAACTATTGTTTCTAGGTCTTTAAAATACCTGCCAATAACTTCCCTATTCATCATACGGGCTCGTGTAGATGTTAGCCTCTCCGGTTTTCTTATTGCGATATCTGGGTGCCTCCGTTTTACGCCCTCCCACCAGTCTTTTCCAGCGGTGAAAGTATCATATCCTGATCCAATTTTTGTGCGTTTGCACAAAGTACTCGTTCTTGAAAGGACCTTAAATAAAATTATAAAAAAACACATGTAAATACATGTGATAGACCATAACATTTTTATTAGTTGGCAATTCTACCTTTAATTCAAGAATTAGCCCCAATGGCGGTTTGCGCTCCTTCGAGCTGGCTTGCGGAAGGTCGGCAGTTCTACCCAGTTGCCGATTTGTACCTGAAAAGGTGAATAAAGAGCATCTGGGGTCATGCTCCACCAGTAATTAGCTGGACGTCGCGATATTGTTTTATAGTCCCTGGTTAAAGTTTATTGTCATAATACTTATGGCGAATCGGACAACCGGACAGGCCACTTTTTCGGATCCGGCCATTTATCGAGCGCAAGTTGAGGATTTCAAGTTGAACCCAATGTGCTAAATGTTTTAATAATATTTATGATTGTGCTGTATTTACAGAATGTTTTTATTTCAAACGATTAATTTATTGATAGCGTGTTTTTTCATGAATATATTATTGACCACTGACCGGTGTAATGAAATATTGTGACCCCCGTGATATATCGACCTATAGGTCATAATATTATGACTGGGGGTTCAATATATTATGACCCCCGGACGTAATATGCTAACCCCGTAATATATCGATCCCACGGTCATTATTATGACCGGGGTCGATATTGATTGGTTGGTTGATTGATTGATTGATGGGGGGAGGGGTTAGGGTATCTGTGTTGTAGTTCACAATATTTCATTACACCATCTGTATCATCGTATTTTACCTGTTTTCTGGTTAGACCGATGCCTCTCCTGGATGCCATCTTTACTGCATCTACAATTTTTGTTTCAATATCCCGGGGGATGTGCGTAGGCCTTCCACGTGGTACATGTAACTCATGCTTGCCGCTTATTCGGTCACCAATTGTTGATTTAGGGACATTAAATGTAGCCGAGGCCTTTCTTATGGACAGCGAACCCTTTTCCACAGCCTTAACTGCATCCTCAAGTTGTTTGTCCTCGTAATTCTGAGTTTTACCCCTTTTTGTGTAAATGTATTTCTTGGGCATTCTAAAACAACAATGCACTTGACACAATAAAAAACTCCTGGGTCATATTAATTACAGTAAAACCTCTCTATAACGACCACTGAATGAGATAAAATGTTGTGCGGTTTAATGTGACAGAAATAATATTTATCCACACGCTATTAACTGCTGGATACAGACCGACGATACAGCATATAGGTTCCAGGACTAGATGGAACATTATAGGCCTGTAGTCCGCTCTTAGGTTCAATACCCACACAAGCAGGACGGAGTATTGGTTTGAGAATAGCACTCAAACACCAGATTTAAACACCATTTTAATTCTTTAGTTTAGTGGCAAAGTAGTCATTTATTTTATATAGATCTAGCTTTGTCCATTTTTATAGATTTTATCCTCAACCAATTTGGCAAGTCCCAGGAATATTTATATATTCCATATAGTCTGTACATTTTATTGATGCTTTAATTAGTGTCAGGCTAGAGACACTGTCGTCTCATCGAACACCCAATAATATAAGGCATGTGGCTGCTTAAAGCAATGTGAAAGTAAAACAGAACGCTCATTTAGAGTGTTCTATTTTACTCTCACCTTACTTTAAGCAGCAATCTGCCATACATACCAAATAATTAACACAATTCAGTGGTCATTATAGAATTGGTTTTACTGTAATTGGATTAATTAATTACAGCAAATGACACAAATATATCGACACACTACATTTATTGAAACTCTTTCTCAAATGCAGGTTATTTAGATTTTAACACTGTTTCAATATAGATCTATGTATTCATTTATTAGCAAAACAGTCAAGCCTCTCTATAACGGCCAGTAAATTATATCAACTATGTTGTGCTTAAGACAGGTGATTGCTTAAAGCAAGATGAAAGTAAAACCCTTTAGAGCGCTGTTTTACCTTCACTTTGCTTTTTAGCAGCCAATTGCCCTAAATATCAAACAATATAATTTAGTGGTCGTTATAGAGAGGTTTTACTATATATTATCTTTGTTTTATATCTATAATGAGTTTTCAATAATGTCTTCACAGATTGAAGCCACAGTAAGATCGTTGCATTTTCTTGCATAGTTCTTCGAAAGCCACACAATGCTATCGTCCTCCGCCGTTTCATGTTCGCAGCAATAATCGAAGATGATTGCGAGTGCGTGGGTGTTGCATTTAATTCTCTGTAACAGTATATGGTACAGTTCATATAAACCTGCATGGTCATAAACATATTCTTTTTTTACATAGTCAAACAACATTTCAGTGCACTTTTGCACCACTGTACTTGTGTTGAAATGACCCGTCGTTTCCCGCGTACGTAGGCTGGCTGGAATTGACATGTCCGTATTTTTCCTGTTATAAAAATAAGTAGGTTAAGTACGGACACATTGGAATTCTTCAGTTTTTATCTATTTTACTTAGTTTTTGCCAGAATACAGATATTTATTTAAAAGCTTCGATATATATGTATGTATCGTATTCAAAGTATAAATGATTAAGTAAAAACTATAATTCTACTAACTTGAAATTTGTTTGTGTCTATGTGTTTAAAATTTCTTCCGTGGCAAACTTTTTAGAAAGGAAGTATGTTTACCCACAGTGCGCATGTTATATACACGTCACATATATAAATATACGTCACAACTGTCAAACACTGCACACTATATAAGAAGGGGTGTTCATAATGTCTAAACTTAAAACTTGATATAGAGCGTAAATATGAAACTTACGAGATAGTGTGTTTATTAATTGGAACTGTCCGTACTTGCCGTATTGTCCGTACTTACCCGGATCGACCCTACAGTGTTCAACAAAAGTGTATGACTACATTTGTAATTTAAAAGGAGTAGGTCTGTTAGTTATTTTTGAACTTTGAACTATTAAAACAAAATGAAATGCATATCAAACAAATTATGCATGTTGTAAGTTTGTAACGAGTTTTAAAGTATTTTTATAACAAGAACCATCTATTGTCAATGGGTGCTGGAGAAATCGCCTAATGACGAAATCGCCTACAATTAGATATATACATAGTAAACCAATTGGAGAAATCGCCTAGAAATCAATTATATAGTGATTGTATTTCGCACCTATGGTGCAGGTAGCGGTGACATGAGAGAACTCTATACAGAGTGTTTGTAACAAGAATAAAATGTCCAGTTGTGTTGTTTTCCAAATCAAGATGACCAAGATTGGACGATCAGTGCGGCCCCTGATCACAGCCCAATATTACAGGGGTTGAAAATGTCATACGCGTGAAACAAGTTATAATATGAGGTCTTACTTCTTGTTAGATGATCTGCATCCAATACATTTTCGAAATGCAATTTTAGTTAGTACAAAATGGCGGTAAAAGATAAAATAAATCTTGTCGGTGGTCTGTGGAATTATTCACATCCTATGAAGTGACGTATCCCATTACGTCCCATTATAATAATTTTATTTTCTACAGTGATTATAGATAACCGACAGTTTTTATAATAATATTGCTAATCCATTTACTGGATCCAGATCATATTACAGTGATTAAGACTCATGATATTTTCACTCTGCAAATTTGCCATAACTATTGATATCATAATCACTCTTTTTACCATTTTCTGTCAAAGTTAATGCATTGATCAGGGGTTACACTGATCGGATCCAGATCATCTGACTAGACATAAGACTCATACAATAACCTGTTCTGTGCGTATGACATTCTTATTTTCTGCATAAATATTATAATTATCGCTCCTTAAATATAAATATCTTCTAATTAATTCTATGTAGTGATCAGGGGCTACATTGATCGTCAATCTTGATCTGGAAAATAATACCACATAACAAATTAATCTTGTTACAAACATTCTTTAAAGTGTGTCATGCTATCCGTCCTGTGCAATAGGTGCGAAATACAAACACTATATAATTGCTTTCTAGGCGATTTCTCCAATTGGTTTACTATATATCTAATTGTAGGCGATTTCGTCATTAGGCGATTTCTCCGTAAACCTTGTCAATGTTCTTACCTTGTCTAAACTCTTTTTTTTCTCTGGAATTTGTGCATTTTGACTAAAACAACTCTAGTAAGGCATTTTCTCCAGTAAAATAGTATTTGATTAAAATCTAGTAGTTATCTCTCCGGCATGAATAAGATTAGGTCTCTATCGGTCTATCCTGTATGAATAAACTAAAGTAGGTCTCCGCTCTTTAAAGTCTCTCTCCTATGTGAAAAATATAGTGAAGGACATACTTTTGGACATAGCCTGTACTTGAAAAACAGTGAGCAGAGACATCGAAGTCATGTGACTTTGCTGCAACATATGACAATAAATGTGTATCTCTACAAAATTGAGAGAAACGATTTCAAGACAGTATTTTTGTGAACAAACGTTATCTAAGTGAAAACAGACATAAGGAAAATTGCTACGCGTTATCAAATATAGTAAGTAATTTTAACTGTTTGCAGTACATTTTAGAATTTTTTGACAGCGATGACAGGTATTTATTTATTTTATGGATTGCAAAAAGTGATGACGTAATTCAGCTCTTCTTAAAGAAGATATCGTTTCCCAAGTAAAATGCACCGAAATAGGGCATGCACCGAAACAGGGCCATCGACGGTATCTGTGGAAAGTTGATCATGATAAGTTATACGTAAACTGATTTAATATTTTACTTTTTACTTCTGCCTTTCGATGCCAACACTGATTGTCAAGTTTTTATAAATAAATTATAAAAGGGACTTGGATCTCGGTTTTCAGTTCTCCAATTATTGAGTCAGACACCCGGCACCTCAACACCAAGCCAGGGCTTTTTCTCTCTTAACTGGGAAGGGGCCTTAGCCTGCTGATTTTAAGAAGAATTATTGCTAAAATTGCTGATTTGGGAAACAAAAAAGCTGGTGTAAGTTTGGATTTTTGGGAAAACTGCATAGTTAAAACTGTTTTAAAGAATTGTTCAATTGGGAAGGGGCCTTTTACAGGCCTCTGTTATAGAAGGTGAAAAACCCTGCAAGCGAGTTTCCCCACACCATTGCAAAGTGTACTGCTAAATTTTACAAACAACAGTCTGACAGATTGGTGCAAGAATCCAATGATCGCTGGACTAACAAGCACCCCACAAACAAGATCCCAAAGCACCCCTGTGGCATCGTCATCTTCACCACCTCAACAACTAACCATGACCACAAATTCAGAGAGAAGTTCAGAGAGAACAGAGAGAGCCATCCCAACACTGTTCCATCCAGCATTCAGAGGTATGCCATTACCACAATTGTCTAAATTTGACCCTTCTTGTGCTGACCCAGTAGATTGGTTATTAGAATACAATTAATACTCTGATAACTTTAACATGAATGCTGATGGCAAATTGAAAAATATTCCGTATTTCCTTGATAGCCAAGCCAGACGGTGGCATGATACATTGGCTCCAAATGAGAAAGATACTTGGGAACATTTTAGGCAAGGGTTCAAATTCAGATGGGATTCGAATGATTTAGTTTCAAGTTACAACAAGCTTAATAACTTAAGGCAGAAGTCAGGACAATCAGTTAAGGATTTCATAACCCAAGTGCTGCTAGTTGAACACCAGTGCGGTCTGCAGGATTATAATGAAAAACAGTTGCTTCCAATCTTAATAGATAAAGTTTTGCCATACTTAAAACCTGACTTACTTCGAAAGCAACCTCAGTCTGTCCAGGAGTTTCTTCATGCTGCTGTAATTGCTGAAGAAATTCACTTTGCAGAAAATCCTTTGATCAAGCAGCACACTGACCACATCACAAACTTAGATGTAATTGATCAGAGGATAGAAACCTATCTCAACCAAGAACAGGTGTCATCATTACATGCACCAGATCTGCAGCCACACAACTATGCACAAAGAGCACCATTTCATAAAAAGCAATCTCAAAATCACAGGCACAATCAACCTCCTCCACACCAGTTTAGACCAAGACCCATGGCACCGTCAAATCACTGCAGACAACAACAAAAAGCTAACAATTGGGAAAAACCCCCAAACAATTAACTATAAACCTGCATATGCCTGCCACAGTTGTGGGGGTCGTGGACACTACAAACGCGACTGCCCAAACAGGTATGATACATGTGCAATATGTGGCAATAGGGGTCACTCTACTTCTGCCTGCCGACTGGCCGTGTGGCTCAGTGGTAGAGCGTCCGCCTGCGGTACGAAAGGTCGTGGGTTCGATCCCCGTCCGCGACAGACCAAATGTCGTTAAAAGTTGGTACTAGTAGCTCCCTTGTCTACGCTCGACATTAAAGGTGTAGTTCTAGGACTGGTCGGCCCGGTGTCAGGATAATGTGACTAGGTGGGTGCCCTTGCCATGTACCTGCGGCAGGGGTATTCCAGTGAGGCAGCACTATAACTTGTCTCATACGGGTGCCGTCTGCAAATAACTGAAATACTGTTGGTCGGACGTAAAGCTCAACTCACTCACTCACTCCTGCCTGCCCATCTCGAATACAATAGCGGTTCCAGCCATCCAAAGGTTTAGGGATTCCTTTGGCTAGGCCTTCATCTTCTCCTTGTCACAATGCTCCAAATATTCTAAATATAAACTTTCACACTGAAATTGCTTCAAATATTATTCAGTTAAAGATAAAAGATTCACGTACACAAGCATTAGTTGACACAGGAGCAAGTATATCATGCATTTCTAAATTCCTATTGGACAAGATAACATCAGTCTCTAAATCTTCCTTCAATATCAAGAAATCCACAATTGCTCAGGCATATGGTGTTCGTGGCGATTTTCTCAAAATTTCTGGCACAGTTGTCACTCCTCTTACAATAGCTGATACACAATTTTTGCACACTTTCCATGTATTTGACAGACTTCACCACTCCCTTATTCTAAGTGTTGACTTCTTAACAGACAAGCAGTGCACAATTGACTATGAAAACTATGTTCTGAAGTCTAGTGCAGGCAAGCCAATAATTTCCTTTCTTTCTTCACATGCTTCTACATTCAATATTAGTCTTGCCCGAGCAGTATCAGACGTGTATATTGTAACCTCCTCATAGTTCCACCCTTGTCCCTGTTTGCCTGTCCAAGGTACCCAATTGCTCCACTGTTCTTGTAGAACCTATCTCAAGCTTAAGCAATAAGCACTATATTGCAGGAGCCAGATCAGTAAATTTTGTTCAGGATCGCTGCACATGCATTCAGATATTAAATCCAATGCCTACTCCAGCACTCATCAGATCTTCACAGATTTTAGCGAAACTTCTTCCTGTTCCTGATATTCATCCGTACACTGAGTGACTATGACACTTCAGAGATAAACTCTCTGGATACAAATTCAAATATTTCAGAAGAAGAGTTCATTCAATACACTAAAGATCTAGGCATTCCTTTAGATTTATGTAACCTGTCAGAGACTGAAAAGCATAAGCTCATGATCTTTCTTGGTAAAAACAAAGATGTTTTTGCTACAGGAAGCTCTGACATTGGATGCACAAATGTCCATTTTCACAAAATAGAGACAGGTAACCACCCCCCTCACCGCCAGCGCCGATACTGCGCTACTCCCCAAGCCTGTGCAGTTATTGACGAGCATGTAGACCAGATGTTAGAAGATGGTATTATTGTAGAAAGTGATTCTCCATGGGGTGCCCCTGTAGTTATGGTAAAAAAGAAAGATAATACCTTGGGTTTTGCGGTTGATTTTCGTGGTCTTAATGCAAAAACACATCCCGATAACTTTCCCATTTCAGATCTACAGGATGCACTTGATAGTGTCGGTACAAATCAGTCTCAAATATTCAGTGTAATGGACTTGAAATCTGGATTTTGTCAGATTCCTCTTGACCCGCAAACTGCACACAAAACTACATTTGTCACACATGATAACTCCTATCACTTTACTTGAGTTCTATACATGGCATTACAAATGGGCCAATGGCATTTCAAATGTGTATCTCCAAAGTTCTGCAGGGAATCAACTTTAAGTATGCTTTAGTTTTCATTGATGACATTCTCTGCCATACCCTACTCTTGATGTTCATTTCATACACCTTACCAACGTTTTTGATTGTCTCAGAACTGCCAATCTGAAACTAAATCCCAAAAAGTTCCAATTTGCATTTAGCTCCTAAAGTAGAATATCTAGGACATGTGCTATCAGCCAATGGCGTACAGGCAAATCCAGAGAAACTCAAAGTCATTAGTGAATTCCCTAGACCCCGCACTAGGAGAGAGGTCAGAGGATTCCTAGGTCTTTGTAACTTCTATCCACGCTACATCAAAAATTTCTCATCAGTTACATTTCCACTGAACTAATGTTTAAAAAGTAAACTCTTCGGCTAAAATGGACTCCAGAGTAGGGCTGAAACGGGTACAAATTTTCTACCCGGGTACCCGTTCTGCAATTACCCGCGGGTACCCGGGTACCCGATAACGCTATAGTATAGACGTATGGTAAGTACCTACTGTAGTATCCTCCCTTGGTTATTATTGGTTTCTCGAATGAAATATGAATCGTTGCTTGAATTTCACTAAAAAGCAGCAACGTGACGTAAACCTGACTGTTACAGATGTGCCGGGCCATGCATGGAATTGAGAACGTGTTAAAACAAAAGTTTTATTGTTTGTGAAAGCAAAGTACGTTGTACATAACTGGCGAAAGTGTACAGGCTATTCCATCATTCTTCTGTTGTCCCACGACGGAAATCTGGTGTAAATAGATAAGTGATTCAAGATCAAGGTAATGTCCGCAGTTATACACCTTACACTGTAGACTATATATTGATATTTTCCGTTAAGAAAGGGTTACACTAACAAATGTCGTGGTTAATCCGCGGCCTCAAATTTGATTGGTTGATTCTCTCTGCGGAGCAACATTCGACACATTTGCCACACGGAACTTACACAGCTATTTCTATATTCCGAACCCTTACGGAATACAACGAATCGTTACAAATGCACATTTACCAGTCGAATACGAACGAACAATATGTTAACGGAGGTTTGTTTCATATGTCTGTTTTTATGTCTACTTGCCTGTTCAAGCTTTATCTACTCATAAACAAAAGGATGCTTGAATAAAATGCTATCTTCAACGTGTTTTAGCTTTCTTTCTTTCACTCAGATACGAAAACTAACAATTAGATTCTGCTCAAGATTTCATATCGGGTAACGGGTAGTGATTTTGTACCCGGGTACCCGCCAATTTCTACCCGACCCGCGGGTACCCGGGTACTCGTTTCAGCCCTACTCCAGAGTGGGATGAGGCATTCACTACACTCAAAGAAAAACTCACTTCTGCTCCAATTCTGGCACTACCTGACATAAATAAGCCTTTTTGGCTTGCTACTGATGCTTCAGGTCACGCATTTGGCTACATACTTTCACAGATAGGTCAAAATGGCTCTGAGCATGTCATTGCTTATGGAGGCAAAAGTCTTCGAGGCACGGAATTCAAATGGTCAGTTACAGAGTGTGAAGGTCTTGTCCTTGTTGAGGCTATATAAGCAGTTTCACCCTTACCTGGCCAACCAACACTTTGAGGTTTTCACAGACCATGTTTCTTTCAAATGGTTGCAAAGCATAAAGTTGGCTACAGGTCGCTTATGTCGTTGGTCTCTTCTCCTACAAGGGTACAACTTCACAATCTCGTACTGTCCAGGCAAGAAGAATCAGAATGGTGATGCACTATCAAGGCGTACATAGGCTACCACTCCAGATGAGGGATCGGTCTCCTGAGAGGTGGCTAATGTTGATGATGATGATGAGATTATTGCCACTGTTCACTAGTGTCCAGACAACCAGACCATACTGACAATGCTTCAGGGTCATTGCGCCAAACAGTGCAGGTCTCTTCATGGTCACTCTTCAGTATCTTAATCCTAGTGCAGACTCCGTAGACCCTGGTATTAACTATTAACAAGATAGTGCTTGAGCAGGACAACCCTATCATAGTTCCTGCGGACACACTGGAAATAGAGGAACAGCCTCTTAACACAGTCAGCTACTTACAGTGGCATTGTCAAGACTTCAAAATCCTGTTCTTGACTTTCTGGTCAATGAAAAGCTCCCTGAAAATGAGAAATCTGCCAGTAAAGTTGCCTCAGTCGCAGACCAGTATGTCATACTGAATGATACACTTTACCACTTTTTTCCTATCCGCTCCAAACATGTGCCTAGAGATATGCGACATCAGAGACAGCTAGCTGTTCCTACAGACTCTTGTATGGGCTGGGTTGAAGGCTTTCCCATGATATCACAGGATGCAGTGACTGTAGTAAACATTCTGTTTCAGGAAATCATTTGCCGTTATGTTGCCCCTCATACTATTGTCTCAGACCGAGGATCTAACTTCCTTTCAGCAATTGTTCAATAATTGTGTGAATTCTTCAAAATCACACGTCATAAGACCACTGCTTACCACCCAGCATGTAATGGTAGAGTCGAGGTCATGAATACAACAATCGCTAAGTCACTTAGAGCATACTGCTCTGAAAAACAAGAACTTTGGGCTAAACTCCTTCCTGATATTCTCTTAGGTCTAAGGAATACTGTCAACTCTTCTACTGGCTACCCTCCATACAATCTGTTATTTGGGAGATCATTATGCCTTCCAGTTGACTGCTCTCTCCTTCCAAAGGACAACATTCCTTAAACATGTTCAAGAATACATTCAACAACTAAAGGATACAAGTTCAAGTCTGCAACATCATTGAACATTTCTCAGCAAAATCAGACACAGGCTAAACAAACACAGAAAGAGTCTCATGATAGAAATGCACACATCTCCACTTTCAGAATAAGTGATAAAGTTCTTCTGAAATGTCACAATACTGAAAAAGGAAAATCCAGGAAATTGTCCAAGAAGTATGATGGCCCATTTGCAATATGTGAGTATGGTAGAAATTACACATAAAGACTTAAACAGGTCACTGACAACAAAATTCTACCAGGACTGCATAATCACTCCAACTTAAAACCTTATGTTGATGAGTCCAAACGCACAACCTCTGCTCCAGAAATAAACCCATTAAGTCAGCATGATGATGTTTCAAACAGCAACACTGATCTGCCTGTGCAAGCACAGCCTGCAAAACCTGCTGAGATACAGCCTAAAAACACACAAACGGCAAATCTTCACAGTATACTTTTGAAAAATCACCAAAGGTCAGAAACGTCAAGGCCAACACATGTACCAGATTAAGTGGTCAGATGGTTCAGCCAGTTGGGTCCTGCCAAAAGATATTGACCCAAACTACTTGCAGCTCTATCTGCAAATACATACACAAACAGGTCGCAGGTGTAAAAAGCACTCACGCAATAGGAAGTTTTTCAAATAGTATACATCCTTACTTGTACACACACAGATGTCTTTGTAACTGAATCTATTGATGCTTGTAGGTTACAATAGCTGCAAATTACATTCAGTCAGCGGGAAAATGTTTTCACATCTGCTTTTATACATATACTACACAGAGGTACTTTAGTACAGTACATAGTTAAATCTGTACATATTTTACTCAGCTGTAGTCATTGCCAGTCTATTATGTAATATCTGGTTCTCAATTCCAGCTTATAATGCATGTATACTGTGCACAATATTGCAATTGGTATACAATACTCTACATGAATGTAGTACACATTGCTGTACATTCCATTTATATTCAGTACATATTGCTGTACACTTATTACTACTACCAGTACACATTGCTGTACACTTATTACTACTACCTGTACACATTGCTGTACACTTATTACTACTACCTGTACACATTGATGTACACTTATTACTACTGCATCATAGGTATGCACACATTGCTATACTCTTACTGCTACTTCCAGTACACAATGCTGTACATCTATTACTACTACTGGCAGACATTGATGTATATACTGCTGTTAGGTACACATTGCTGTACACACTATTAATTTTAGTGTACAACACTGTACACACTATTCATTTTTCAGTGTATGTTGCTACACATAACTCCATATTTTAGTAAGTCTTACTATATACAATCTTACATGCTTACTTATTACACATAGCTACTTCTTTTCACTGTTCAGATGTTCATTTATTATGGTTTTAATAATCATAAATCAGAAATTGAAAACACTCAGTGTTTTCTACACTATCAATAAAAATCATGTAACCTCCCTATGAGTATTATGATTCATTGTGGTTTTTAGACTGCAGTATTAGGTAACATACAAATGTTAAGGGTTCAAGCAAGTCATGCTTGCATCCATGTAGATCAAGTCTAAACATTTCCCCAATGCATCATAAAAGTAATTTTTCAACAAACCTAATAATTGTCAATGATAATTATTGTTTAGTAGTGCTAGAGTACAGGGTTTGGCCAATCCTTGCTCATACATAGTTGAGAAATTATTTCCTATGCATTGCACCAAAAATTAAAGTAGAGCAATTTTCCCTCTCCTGAATGCTAAGACATTCAATCATTTCTCATTTTAGGCCCCTTGATCCTTACCATGGGTGTTTTCATGACCCTCATTTGCAATGTTGGCAGCAAAGAGCTGAGAACCTTATAGTTGACAATAATACCAATGCACTTACTCCAACACCCATTGTAAAAGTAAACTACTACACTGCCTATAAGTTTCAACAGAAAATCACCAATATTATTGATCCATATGTAGTTTAGCTTTGGATCAGAAAACGTAGATATAGGTGTAAATCAGTTTTGGTTCTGGTTTGATAATTAATGAGATATTGGACGTCTGTTCTGGATCTAAACTGTTGTTAATGTCATGGCAACCGAATTCTGGGAGTGAAGGGGCATACGAATTAAATAAAACAATGTTATTAAAGAAGCGTACATGTACGTGATATATCTTAACCTCAAACCACGGACCTCGTACACCCATATTCTTTCGTTAAACGGATATGCCTAAACCAAAGTGTCGCCTGCTTCAATTCCATGACCAATTCCTTATTTGGAAATAGGTCACAATTTTCCGATTGTAAGTTGTATTTACTATTAAACCCTTCCATGTCAAACTTGAAAACTCTAATGTTTGAAAACAGTTTGGATCCTGACGCCGCGTCTTATTTATTTGTTGGACATGCCTGATATGTCGAATAGGGGTACACTCAAAAGCCCCCCACTACAAAAGCTCCTCACACAAAAGCTCCTCACTACAAAAAACCCTCGATCAAAAGTCCCTCAGTAAAATGGCCAAGGCTTACAAAAGCCTCTCACTATTTTTGTTAATTAATCATTATACTCCAAATATTTGGACAAAGTAGACCAAAATCAAAATTACAGCTATCTGATCTGGATCTACCCTGTTTAATGCATGACAAGTTTATAAAGATTCATTAAGTAAGGTAATTAGCACACTCTATACTTATAAAAGTAAACATAGTAGATCACAAGGAGGAGATTCCTTATATTTATTTCAAACAGGGTAGACCCAAATCAAATCTAAAGCTGTATGATCTGGTTCAACCATGTTTGCTTTGTGACAGTTAATATAGATTCAATAGCTATGAATTATGCAATATTAACAATATTGTTTAAAAATTATTATAATATTACCCCAATTAACTTAAACACAAACTTTTTCCATTTTCTAATTCCTTAACTTTCTTAAATTTCAAACAGAGTAGACCAAAATCAAAATACTGAGCTATCTGATCTGGATCTACCCTGTTTGCTCAATGACAAGCTTATGAAGATTCGTTAAATAGGTGGTAATTAGCACACTCCTTTTAAAAGTACACTAACAAAACACTTAAAGTTCAATTAATGTTAGTAAATGTTTTTTGTGAGGGGCTTTTGTAAACCTTGACCATTTTGGTGAGGGGCTTTTTGCAAGAGGGGCTTTTGTAGTGAGGGGTTATTGTGATACACCAGTTGAATAATTTAGATCAACAGTATTTAGAATTTTAAATCTCGTTTTGTTTTAATAAGATCTGGATTTAAAGATAAACATGTACAGTCTCACAGCATTCATTTATGTGTTGTAAAATGTCTTCTTTCTGGCTACTGTAATGTACCGTATCAGATCTAGTAAAGGTATTTTAGTATAGATCTAGATCATATCAATCTAAAATGTCTTTAGAATTAGAATTCGCAATAATCTAACTGTTTTAAATCGTTAGGGTTTAATTATGCTTAGCCATAGATCTAATTAGTCAAAGCATAGTTATCTTCTATTTTTCGGGAAACTGTTTAACAAATCAATTGGCACATTGTTAGGTAGTTTCATTACACGCATTCCTGTGACGTAATAATTCATAACTTTGTTGACAGTGTGATAGATGGCAGTTGTGTGATTACTGACCCTTGCCCCCTGCTGAGAAATTAGGGGATTTACTGACCATCTGGCACCTTTGATCGTCACTATTTTCTTATGTCTAGCTAGTAAATTACAGTATACATTTATTTAGGCTGAGTAAGTAATATAATAATGTGGTAAACGGACATTAGCCCACCCGGATGACAGCCCACCCGGATGACAGCCCACTATTTCTCTAAGGGCGGACAGTAGCCCACTCGTGTTTTTGTGGGGAGCGGACATTTGCCCACTCATGGTTTTGTGGAGGGCGGACATTAGCCCACTCGTATTTTCTTGATGGGCGGACATTAGCCCACTCGGACACTAGACCCCTCGAAATGCATATTAACGAGGCGGACATCAGCCCACCCGGACAGTAGACCCCTCGATATTATAATATATGTTTATTCACAATTAGGTGAAAATTGTTGTAATTACCCATGATTTATCAAATACGGAAAACAAGTCTCTTTCGGACGGAGGATGTTTGGATTATCAAACACATGCTTGTCATTAATTGGATTATCACACCTTTAAGTGTTTGACTCTTTCCCTGTTCTATGTTTATTTCATAATACAATATGGAAGGTGAAATATTGTAGCCATTTTAGAAAGTAAAGCCACAGATATTCCGAATTCTATAAGAAAACAGAGTAGACCCTGATTCGACGGCTGCTCTAGGAGCCGTCTGATCTGGTTCTACTCTGTCTGCAAATGTCATTTGGCCTTACAAACCTACATAAATAGGTGAGCAAATTACGAGGGGTCTACTGTCCGCCCTGAATATATGGAGTGGGGGTGGGGTATATGCATCTCGAGGGGTCTAGTGTCTGAGTGGGCTAGTGTCTGCCCATCAAAAAAATATGAGTGGGCTAATGTCCGCCCTCCAAAACATCACGAGTGGGCTAACATCCGCCCCACAAAAAACACGAGTGGGCTACTGTCCGGCCTTAGAGAAATAGTGGGCTGTCATCCGGTGGGCTAATGTCCTAGAACCTAATAATATAGTCTCCAACCGTCTAACACAATTCATTTTCAGTATTTAAAACAAATAGTTTGTATTGTTAAATGCGGGAAATAAAACTACTGACATTTGAAAACTGTAGACCCAGACAAGATGGCTCAAAAAGCAACCATTTGACCAGGGTCTTCACTGTGTATTATTCAAAATCATATAGCTAATTTAGGTCTTATATAATGAATAGAATCTACAGTTAAACATTGATGGGCCATTCCACCGTAAAATACAAACTTTTCTCTAATATAAACATGTTTTCAAGCATTTGCAAACAGCGTAGTCCCAGTTCATACTCATGATCTGGGTCTGCTCAGTTTATTTATGGAATTGTAATAGGCCTGACTCTACAGTTTCTACCAACATAAAAACAATCTTGTCTACAAATGCCATTTAAAACATTAGCTTATAAATATTCATGATATCATTATTTCTTACATGAATACTGAACAGGGAAAGGGTTAATCAGCAAAAGTAACAGAATAACAAGAATGTTTTCATAGTTATACAATTCATAAAAATATGTTTAATTATTTAAAACTCTTAAATGATAAGACTCAGATCAGATTTCTCAAATAGAAACTGTTTGACCAGGGGGCTGTTCTGTTTGCTTATCCCTTTACCAGATATAAACAATTTCCATGCCTTTGCAAACAGAGTAGACCAAGATCTGAAGGCGCCTATTGGAGTCGTATGATCGGGACCAGCTCTATTTACTTGTGAAATTATATAAGATCTGACTCTACATTTTCTACCAGTACCAAGAACAGTCATGGACCGTGTACCTACACCATTATAAAAATTAACTTATAAATATTATGATGTCATCTTTTCTGACATAAATATTCAACAGGGAGTTAGTTGAAACCCACCGACAACCAAACTTTAGGTTACAAATTCAGCTAAAGATCCGCACGTCTGACATGACCCGGCAACAGAAGTAAAAATTCTTAGAGCATCGACGCTTTTCACGTGCTTGCAAACAGAGTAGACACGGATACGATGGCTCTTATAGAATCCGTCTGATAAGGGTATTCTCTGTTTGCTTATGAATTTATGTTGGATCTAACTCGATAGTTTTGTTCCAATACCAAAACAGCCTCAGTACATAAGCTATTTTAAAAATAAATTTAATAAATATTCATGATACCGGTATTTCGGTTTATGGACATTTGCCCCCCGGACACTTGCCCCGGACCTTTGCCCCCTATTTGGGCATGGGCGGGCATTTTCCCCCTGGTGTTTTAGCTAAATATATGGACAGTAGCTGCCTAACACAGGTTAACTGTCTGTATAATAAATTTAAAGTGTTTTTTTTTAAAAAAAAGGATAAAAAATAATTTTGAAAAAAGGGTGGCATTTTTTCCAGTGTCATATTTTCCGGTGGCATTTTTTCCAAATCAGGGTGGCATTTTTCCAGTGGCATTTTTTCCGGTGGCATTTTTTCCAGTGGCATTTTTTCTGCAGACCGCAGTCACTTGCCTTTGAAAATGATATACTAACACTAATTTGATGTTTTTACGCGGAAACAAAATTTAGTCGATTTTTATTTTAAAAGAAGAGAGAAGGAAACCCGGCAAGAAAACAAAAAATTATTTTTAAAAGCAAATTCTTTCAGCATAATAAATGTAGGTAACTTGGACATTCTCTATAGGACCCTGCAAGTTTCAAAAGATAAAAAAAATATGCAGATCAACCCTTAGCCCGCCGAGAGCGGCTTCCTTAATATTTAGAAACAGTTTGTATACTGAACAGATGATGAGTTACTCAGAGTCTTACTAGGGTCAAATATGTCTGACTCTCATGTTTCTGTTTGTTTTCAACGAACTAAAGCAATGCTTATTTCATTTATTTTGCAGACTACATTTTTGAAGCGGACGATAATTCAGTATATTGAGGGTCAAATGTTTTGGTCATACATTAAAACAATGATCGCTTTGCGTGCTCTACAATTTACGGAAACTACCCTGGTGTTTCAGCGCAGGGGGTCATTGATTTATGGTCATCATTGTGTTAATTATTTGCTCATCTATGAAGTTCCGACAACTTTAAAGAAAGTCTTATCAGGTATTTCCGCTCTTTTGCGACTATCAAGATGTCACAGCTCATTGGTTCAGTATCTTTAAGACCCACCCATTGAAAAAGACAATCCAATCAACTGTCACCTATAGGCGTGTCAATCACCAATAATTGATATTGCTCTTCATAATTGATGAGCGGCCATCTATATTTCCCACAATATTAAATATAAAATGAATTGGTATTTTGTATTCAAAATTTCTTCATATTGTTCTTTAACCCTTTATCTCATATGAACGTGTTTTCACGCAATTTCAAACAGAGAAGGGTCTTCTCTGACCTCTTAGAGGAGCCGTCGGATCAGGGTCTGCTCTGTTTGCTAATAGAATTTGATAGTTATATTTCTTTGCTTTGTTAAATAGCTGCAATGTTCCCCCTTCCATATTTCATTTATAACTATTTTTGTCCATGAATATTCAGGTATTGAAATTTTGTATAAACAAAGAACAGGGAAAGGGTTAAATAAAACAATCTCTATAAGCATGAAATTAATGTCGGTGAGGGTTTGACGTTTGGTTTAAAACCAGTCAATGTTATTTTACATGTAAGTATTATTTTAAGAAATTGTGAATACAAGATATCGATCCATGCTATCAGACCGGGATAAGGCCTTATAGACCAGTTATAATGAGTTTGTTTTTTTGTTGTCTCTCTCTCTCTCTCTCTCTCTCTCTCCCTCTCTCATATGAATGAATGAATGAATGAATGAATTACGTATGACTATCTTTCATATCAACTTTTATATTGGTAATGGATACAGTAATAATTTCCCCAGGATGAATGGCAATTTATGCTTCACAGAACCTATAAGAAACCAATGCACACCCTGGTCATACAGCCTCTAAGAGCTGTCTGATCTGGGTCTGCACTGTTTTTAAATTGCGTCAATATATGCTACTAGTATGAAAAGGGTTAATATGTTTTCATCTTAATTCTGATATCAACTTAAATATATTGTAGCTGCACTACATGGTCGGTCAAACAAGAATAGCTGTAACAGTATAGATTATTAGTGTAGATGCGTAGTATTAGTGTATTAGTGTAGATGCGTTTTGAACTTAATAATTATTTAATCAACTGTTTGCCTCTCTTCTTTGAATGATACCCCAGTTCAACCCTTTACTCCATAGGTGCTCATTATAGTGCGTTAATCTATTCCTCCACTCAAAAATGGTTCCACTTGATATATTCATGAATATGCGCCATAGGAAATATTTCTATATCACAGTAGACGGTAGCTTAAAGCAGGCTGAGAAAAACGCAAAATGGTCCAATTCAGCCTGTTTGAAGCAAACATCTGTCATCAATACTGAACAGAAACTATGGAGTAAATTGTTAAGGTTTCAAAAAGAAGTATTTCAAGAAGTAAACAAATAATGGTTTTCCCGAGATACAACTCTCCACCCTTTTACCCTTTCCCTCATATAAACGTGTTTTCACGCATTTGCTAAGAGAATAGACCTAGATCAGACCGCTCCTAGAGGAACCGTCTGATCAGGGTCTACTCACTTTGCTAATAGAATTTGATATATCTGTTTATTTGCATTCCTAAAATGTCTACAATGCTCCACCTTCCATAATTCATTATCACTATTTTGTCCATGAATATTCAGTAGGTACATTTGTATTGAAATTTGGAACAAATATAGAACAGGGAAAGGGTTAATACGCGCGTGGGGTCGAAACAAATATGACCGAGTGCTCCTGACATCTATAATCACTGCGCTACGCTTTTTCTGAAAATCAGATTGTAAAAACAATTGCTGCTGATATTTTGTATCTTTTTCTTTTTCTCGAGCATTTACAGTCTGGTAATCGTTAAAATCTTATATAAATTATAGTTTGAACAGAAAGAAACCGTTTCAGTCTCGGGTTTTGGGTGAAGGCTATCTATTAACGCATGCTATCTAATTTCATTTTGAATTCTAGATCTGACAGTATATTCAATATGTGTTTCTTCAGTTGAAAAAAAAATGCACATGTGTATTTATATATACATATAAGCTTTTGTATAAAACTTAGCTAAATAATTATACCTAAATCGATTAAACGACTGCCAGTCATAAAGGTAAGTGTCCGCGGTGATGCCTCACAATCCACACTGATATCAGCACAGAAAGCGATGGCTCCGCGGCGGTAATATCCCGTAGGGTAAATTTCGGTCCGAGGTGGACACAGAATTTGTCCGCGATGATCCATAAAAATTGTCCGTGCTGGAAACCAGCGCTCAATTAATTTTGTCCGCGCTGGTAAAACGGAAAACAAAAAGTCTGCGGGGCCTGTACTGTAACATACAAAGAATCAAGTGAAACTGTCATAAACAATGAGCTGCAGCCTTTTATCAGATCTTAACTCACCTATACACATACTCACTCAGAAACAAGAAAAAAAACAAGCCATAGAACAATTTGTTATTATATAATAACAGTACCAAAATACTAATTTCATAGAGTCTTACCATACTCAATAACATAAATAATTTACAACTCATCAATTCTATCCTCTGCATCACATGTCAAACAATTTTGTTGAAATTTATTTATATTTAAATTATTATACCCCCCTTTTGAAAAAATGGGGGTATATTGCTTTGCACATGTCGGTCGGTAGGTCGGTCGGTCGGTCGGTCGGTCTGTCGGTCGGTAGATCGATGGTTTCCGAACGATAACTAATAAACGACTTGGCCTAGAATCTTCAAACTTGCTGTGGTGGTTGGTCATGACAAGTAGATGACCCCTATTGTTTTTGAGGTCACTAGGTCAAAGGTCAAGGTCACCATGACCTAAAATGGTGAAATAGTTTCCGATCAATAACTGCTCAAGGGTTTGGCTTGGGATCTTCAAACTTGCTGTGGTGGTTGGTCATGACCACTAGATGACCCCTATTGATTTTGAGGTCACTAGGTCAAAGGTCAAGGTCACCATGACCTTAAATGGTTAAATGGTTTCCGATCAATAACTGCTTAAGGGTTTAGCTTAGAATCTTCAAACTTGCTGTGGTAGTTGGTCATGACCACTGGATGACCCCTATTGATTTTGAGGTCACTAGGTCAAAGGTCAAGGTCACCATGACCTTAACTGGTAAAATGGTTTCTGATCAATAACTGCTCAAGGGTTTGGCTTAGGATCTTCAAATTTGCTTAGGTGGTTAGTCATGACAACTAGATGAGTCCTATTGTTTTTTAGGTCAATAGGTCAAAGGTCAAGGTCACCATGACCTTAAAGGGTGAAATGGTTTGCGATCGATAACTGCTCAAGGGTTTGGCCTAGGATCTTCAAATTTGCTGTGGTGGTTGGTAATGACCACTAGATGACCCCTTTTGCTTTTTAGGTCACTAGGTCAAAGGTCAAGGTCACCATGCTCTTAACTGGTCAAATGGTTTCCGATCACTAACTGCTCAAGGGTTTGGCTTAGAATCTTCAAACTTGCTGCGGTAGTTGGTCATGACAACTGGATGGCCCCTATTGTATTTGAGGTCACTAGGTCAAAGGTCAAGGTCACCATGACCTTAACTTGTAAAATGGTTTCTGATCAATAACTGCTCAATTGTTTGGCTTAGGATCTTCAAATTTGCTTAGGTGGTTGGTCATGACAACTAGATGAGCCCTAATGTTTTTTAGGTCAATAGGTCAAAGGTCAAGGTCACCATGACCTTAACTGGTGAAATGGTTTGCGATCAATAACTGCTCAAGGGTTTGGCTTAGGATCTTCAAACTTGCTGTGGTGGTTGGTCATGACAACTAGATGACCCCTATTGATTTTGAGGTCACTAGGTTAAAGATCAAGGTCATCATGACCTTAACTGATGAAATGGTTTCCAATTAATAACTGCTCAATGGTTTGGTTCGGGATCTTCAAACTTGCTGTGGTAGTTGGTTGTGACCACTTGATGACCCCTAAAGTTGTTGAGGTCACTAGGTCAAAGGTCAAGGTCACCATGACCTTAATATGTGAAATGTTTTCAGATCAATAAATGATCAGTGGTTTGGCTTAGGATATTCAAAGTTGCTGTGGTGATTAGTCATGACCGCTAGATGACCTCTATAGTTGAGGTCACTAGATCAAAGGTCAGGGGGTCTGGGGGGGGTATACATGTTTTACAAACATCTCTTGTTAACAATTCAATTTGAAACCATTGGCAAGGCAAACTATAAGATACCGGTATATATTATCATAATAGTAATATCAATTTCCAGTTGCATTCATCAAATATTTCAGTATTTTTATTTTTTTTTCTAAGATTCACTCATGTAATGGCATTTGAAAAACTAATTTCAATGTTCCTCTGTAATCTTTCATACATTTTGAACTAATGTATGTAAGCCCTTTAAATTTCCATTTTATTTGTAAATTGCTGATTTTTTGTGCAGTTAGCACAAATCCTATACAAACTCAATTCATCCATCTGCCTACATGTTACACTGTTATCGGTTGTGCAAGAAATTCCTGTTCTCTTCTGCAAATATAGTTAATACTATATCATGTATCTTCAACATGTTACTTGGTCAGTCACATCAGGGTCATTTAGTAAGGCATTGGCAGGCAAATCTGTGTTTCCTATGCTCTGAAGAAGTTGCCAGTGGGGGTAGAGGACCTCTTAATTGATACTACTACCATTTCCTTCACAGGTAAGGCACTGGTCAGTGGTGTTATATCATGGAATCAGAATAATTTTAAATGTTTTTGGCGTCTGCAATTAGTTGTCTTGAAACATCTATTGTAACCTTGATAACATTTATTGTTCATTCCTTTTTGTGTCACCTGCCGAGAGACAGAGTGTCATTTAGGGATCACTTTTCCGTTTTCTGTCTGTCCGCCTGTCTGTCTGTCCATCACACTTTCTTTTTTTGGCTGTCATTGCTAAACTAATGATTATAGAGCTTTCAAATATCTCGCGTGTCTTCCTCTCATTGAAGACCATTGATGTATATGGATAATGTCTGGTGTCTGGGTCGACACTGTTTGCATAGGACAAACGGTACTCTTTACAGGTACACTGTTTCAGTTTGTCGCAAAGGTTCTATTTCAAATTTCAATACCTACTGAATATTCATTAACAAATTAGTTATAATGAAATATGGAAGTTGGAACATTGTAACCATTTTGGAAAGTAAAGAAAAAGGTCTATTAAATTCCATTAGCAAACAGACCGGACCCTGACCAGATGGTTTCTATAGGAGCTGTCTGATCTGGGTCTACTCTGTTTGCAAATGTGTGAAAACACATTTATATGAGGGAAAGTGTTAAAGTGCAAAGGTTTATTTTTTTAGTTCTAAGCGAAAGGAATTTAAGAGTATCAGGAGTTTATCCAGTTTGTGGAGATGGACAACCTAGGAAAGCTTCTCAAGCACTGCCCCACCAGATGGCTATCTCTCCACAAGTGCGTCAAAAGAACTGTGTTGCACTGGCCAGCACTGAAATCCTACTTTGCCAGTCATCCAGAGGTTGAAAAAGTTGGGTCTCGTGTGCAAAGATGCTCTTCCAAACTGAATGACGTCATTCTCTACATGACGTACCTATTCCTGGATCATATACTTGAGCCAATTCTTGGTTTCAACACCGCCTTCCAGGTAAGCAACAGTATAGGACTTTATATAATTATAAAGAAAAAAACACATAAATAAATCGATGATATTTAAATATAAGTAGGAAAATGAAATCGTAGATTTAACCATTAGGCTAATCAAGCTACCCTCATTAAATAAAGTATTGTAGCATTCATTCATTAATTTAGATTAATTTATTTTAACTAAAACTGAGCAAAATATTTTCTCTTATTATAGTATGGGTAAATGACGTCACAAATATGTGGTGTTAATAGCATGTGCATTCATTCACCTGAATCGGGGTCAAATGGCATTTATGCATTTCATTTGTGCAACAGTAAAGTTAGATCCAACGTTATATTAACTATTTGAATGCTAGTGGTTAATCAAAACTATGATAACATATTGGATCCAGATAAGACGCCAAGTTACTCGATGTCTGATAAGGATCCAAATGCATGTCCTTGAACAATACATCTACAAATTGAAGCAGACAACAATATTTTGTGCGTTTTACGTTTTATATACATCTGTGTTTTACTGTTTTGTATTTTGTATGAACTGCTTTTGTTTGAGGGCCTCAAGGTAGATTAGTCATTAGACTAATTGAGCTACCCTCATTAAATAAAGTCTTTCATTCATTCATTCATTCAATATAAGTAGTTTATCACAGAAAAGTGGTCTTGCAAAAGAATAAAATCATCATGAAATATGTGTGTATAGTATACACTGTAGTGTGTAGACATGACGTAGCCCCTTCCCTGTTCTGTATTTAGGCCAATTTCCAATACCTAGATCAACTGAATATTCATTAACAAAATAGTTAGAAATATGGTCCATTGAAAGGTGGAATATTGTAGAAAATTTAGAAAGTAAAGGAACATATAGATCAAATTCTTTCAGCAAACAGAGCAGACCCTGATCAGACGGCTCCTCTAGGAGCCGTCTGATCTGGGTCTACTCTGTTTGCAAATGCGTGAAAATATGTTTATATGAGGGAAAGGGATAGACAGTAGTATGCTTTTTTATACGCCCACCTAATAAAGGTGGTCGTATATTGTTGTGGCCCTGTCCGTCCGTCCGTTCGTTCGTTCGTACGTTCGTTCGTTCGTTGGACCGTCAACATTTTGTTTGTCCGCTGTTTTCTAGGAAAACTATTTGACAGATATTAATGAAACTTCACACAAATGTTAAATGCATCAAGATCTGAAGCTAAGTTGATTCTGAGGTTCATTTGATTTTTCATTTCAGAGTTATGGCCCTTGTCCTTAAAAAATATGCAAATAGTTTGTCCGCTGTTTTCTGGGGAAACTATTTGAGAGATATTAATGAAACTTCACACAAATATTAAATGCATCAAGATCTGAAGCTGAGTTGATTCTGAGGTTCATTTGATTTGTTGTTTCGGAGTTATGGCCCTTTTACTTAAAAAATAATGCAAATACATGCAAATAGTTTGTCCGCTGTTTTCTGGGAAAACTATTTGACAGATATTAATGAAACTTCACACAAATGTTTAATGCATCAAGATCTGAAGCTGAATTGATTCTGAGGTTCAATTGATTTTTCATTTTAGAGTTATGGCCCTTGTCCTTAAAAAATATGCAAATAGTTTGTCCGCTGTTTTCTGGGAAAACTATTTGAGAGATATTAATGAAACTTCACACAAATGTTTAATGCATCAAGATCTGAAGCTGAGTCGATTCTGAGGTTCATTTGATTTGTCGTTTAAGAGTTATGGCCCTTGTCCTTAAAAAATAATGCAAAATGTTTGTCAGCTGTTTTCTGGGAAAACTATTTGAGAGATATTAATGAAACTTCACAAAAATGTTTAATGTATCAAGATCCGATGCTGAGTTGATTTTGAGGTTTATTTGATTTTTCATTTCGGAGTTATGGCCCTTTTACTTAATAAAAAAATGCAAATATATGCAAATAATTTGTCCGCTGTTTTCTGGCAAAACTGTTCGACAGATATTAATGAAACTTCATACACATGTTTAATGCATCAAGACCTGAAGCTAAGTCGATTCTGACGATCATTTGATTTGTTGTTTCGGAGTTATGGCCCTTGCACTTAAAAAAAATAATGCAAATCTATGCAAATATGAGAATGGCCATAACTTTTTCATTTGAAATGATATTTACTTCAATTTTTTTTATATGGTTAAACCTTAATGTGAATTTTCACATATATTGCGGGGGTTATGATATGTCATTTTATTCTAAAGTTATGGTCCTTGAACTTCGTGTATTCGTTGCTAAATGTTAGTCGGTCAACTTTAGTTTGTCTTTTGTTTTCTGGGAAAACTATTAAAATGATATAAATGAAACTTAAATGTTTTAAGCAACAAAATTTGAAGCTGACTTTATTTTGAGGTTCATTCAGTTTGTCTTTACAGAGTTATGGCCGTTGCACTTTACAAAAATCTGCAAAAATGAGGATTAGCTGTAACTTTTTTATTTAATAAGATATTCTTTTCATTTTTTTAAAAAATAGTATCACCTTAATATGGAAATCAAGATCTGAAGCACAGATTAGAAAATGTCAACACTTATAAGGCATGTTGAATCAGAGAAAGTTTGCAATTGGGCATATTATGTACTGTATGCGGTACTCTTGTTTATTCAGGCTGATGAGTCAATGGTTGGTTATTTGCATACAGAGATGAAGCGATTTCTTAAGACAGTGCTCTGCAAATTTGTGAAGATGAAAGTCGTCAAGGACTCTGCAAATGTTACTGAAGTGGATTTTTATTCCCCAGACAACCAGCATGACAATGACAATCTGGCAGTTAGTATGGGTGTACGAGCATACCTTTGCAGCAACCCTGACATAGACCCAAAAGCAGTCAACACATTCTTCCAGTAAGTAAAGAATAATGTAGTCAATAAGAGAATGTAATCATATTGTCAGCTTCTTTTATTTTAAACTGACTGTCAAACATTTATAATATTAGCAAGTTGATTTATAAAGTACTGAAATATGTATATATTTCTATACATCACATATCGGTCTGGTTGTATAATTTTTGTCAGAGTTATTGTCCTTGAACATAGATACATAGGTTTAGAACTTTGGAGTTGACACTTCACTACAATAAACAAAGCTGATTGAACTTATTTGATGACATTGGCTGCAGCCATAACACTTCTATGAATTTTTGAAATTGACAATATTTGGTAAAAGTTGCTTTATTTTTGTTTGTGATTGATCTTGGATTGCATATTACATAAGTACTTTTCGTTAAATTGACAAGAGTTCAACCGGTTAGGGACCATGGCATTGCTTTCAGTGCTCTCATATCTTATTACACATGTACTTAGAATGTGAGAAAAATATACCGTGTGAATAAAATCTCATGACAGGGTCTTATTTCTCTGAATTCTGAACTATTCTTCATTTTTACTGAACATCTTGTCATTTTTATTACATAAATTGGGTTGGGGCATTTATTGTTTTATATCTACATTCGCCCTGCAACGTCCTTATATAACCTTATTCTAAAAAGAAAGTTGCATAACCTCATGAACACCGGAAGCACGTCATTCATTTCTTAAATATAAGAATTACAATTGAATATAAATATAAGAAATGAATGACGTGCTCCCGGTGTTCATGGGTTATGCAACGCATAGCTTTACGAGCAAAGATTGGGCTTCACTAACTTTGCTCGTAAAGCTATGCGTATAACCTCATAAACACCGGAAGCACGTCATTCATTTCTTAAAAAATCTCTTCATGTTTCTGTATGTACATATGTACATATGTTCAGATTGATGATAGGTGTTCTGACAATTAGCCAGGTGGGATGGGGGTATTCATTAGCCTTTGGCTTACAGTTCTAGTTGAAAGTTGTGATGTTATTTAAGTTGATAACTGACAATCCGAGACTAATATAATTTTGTCAAATTTTCAGATATGCCAGAGAATTCTACATAGAGCTTACTGAGCGTGTGGTCAAGAAATTCCCCTTTCAAGATAAAGTTCTAATGAGCTTAGCATTTCTAAACCCAGACTTGAGATGCGATGTCAGCCCTTTCTCCGGTAGGTTATCCAACTTTTTGCAAACAGTGTTGATCATATTGACTTAGGGCTGTTCCATTTGAATCAGCGATTTTTTTCCCTATATAACTCGTACCCTAAAACGGACCCTATCACAATTTGAGACGAACCTTCACAATTTACAAGCAAGGTCCGTCGGACCCATTCACAAAGCTGTTTAATTATTTCACAATCGGCCTTATACTTTGAACTTACACCAATTTTTTTACCAATATTTACATCGCTACATTCCTCTTTGCAAAGTTTTGTATCTCAAACAGTTTCTTGGGATAATATCTGAGGTATTCGAATTTCGTATCGCTTTTCTTTACACGTCTCGGATGCTTTTACAAGAATATGAATAAAATGTATGCGTCTCGGTCCACAAATTTATATTCGGCCGAAAATTCTTTCAAAAGGTGATTCACAATTTTTGTAAAAACACCGATATTTTTTTCACAATTTTTGCCAAAACGACGCTTATTTTTCACAATTCAAGGGGTACCGGACCCATTCATAATCCCAGGAAAAAAATCGCTGTGAATGTGTATAGGGGTGCAGGAAGTTACTTTGAAATTTGGCCACCCAACCATAAAAGTTTTTTTCTTATGCACAAACCAATTAGTAACATCCATGCATAGCTGTTTTTTTTAAAGTGCCTTCCTGCCTCCCAATGCATTCAAATGGAACAGCCCTTAGTTTAAGCTGTATGAATTTTAGAATCATAGTCATATTATATATGTTCAACAGAACTGAAAAAATAAACAAGTTTTAATGGAAAAAAAAATTAAAAGTCTTTTCGACACATCATAAGCTACTTTTTGTATTCTTTGCGAAGCAATAGAATACAAAGGTGAAGTTCCACAGTCAAACCATGGTACCCTCGCCGGCCTGACAAAATAGTGCAAATTACGGACCTGCATTCGATGGATACAAAGGGTGTTTAATAACGTGGCATCCGGAACCAATCGCGGTATACTATATCTGACATGAAAAGCTTCGTAACATGAGCTTCGGCTTAGTATGTGCAAAAATCAACAAAACCGACAAAATATAGCAATGTGTAGGAAGGGCACACGGATATACAAATAGCAGTCACATGAAGAAATCATGTGATCATAACATGAATGAAAATACTCAATGAATGAAGAAGCGCGAGTCGGATGACCTTATGCAAGCGATTAGGTAATCACGCCCGTAACTGCGATTGGTCAGTGTGATAATAAGCATAGTGGGAAACGGCTGAAGGGTCAGCTGCAACTCTATCATCGACTGGATGGAGTGTTAATGCCTTCCCTTATAGATACACAATTCCATGCAAAAGCGAACTTATTCAATATCAGACTGATACTATGCAAAGAATACTGCAGCGTTTACAACGCTTTGATTAATATTGCTGTAACAAGTTGCAACTTTTGCTTGCTCTACTTTATTAAATCATATATTACAGTCATATATGTATTTATCTCTATTTTTAGTTGCACAGCCAAGTCAGAAATTCACTCCAGAGGTCTCCAGCCAAAGAGTTGCAGACGAGTATGAGGACTTCTGTGCAGCCGAGTCTGGTGAGCTTCCAGAATTTGAATATGGAGTAACACCCTTGTGGCACTGGCACAGCCTTTCGAAACTGACCATTCCCACAGGCCAGAGACGATATGCCAGTCTGTGCACTGTTGCCTGTGCATGTCTGTCACTACCAAACAGCAACGCTGATACTGAGAGATGTTTCTCCAGGGTGAGAAAAATGCAAACAGACTACAGAGGACAACTCTCAAATGAAACATTACAGAACTTGTTAAGTGTTAAGTTAAATATGAAGTGTGTGTGTCATGAGTTCAAACCATCAACACAACTTTTAACAAATGCTAAGAACATTCTGAAGCAGCGTATGAAGCTGCAAAGTTAAGATTGGAAAGGAAGTATGGTGGCGTTGCCAGAGTTGTTAATAGATTTCTGGACGAACTGGAAAATTTCACTCCTCTAAGAAATGAAAGTGTTAAAGAGCTGGAAAAATTTGCAGACTTGTTGGACATTGCAGTTATTAACCTTAAAGAAGTGAACCATGATGAAGATTTAAAAGATGGTTCCCTATATCATCGACTTTTAAAGAAACTGCCGCAAACCATGTTGACCAGATATAACAGGCAAGTACATGAAAAAGATCTTAATGAGTCAGTTGAGACCCTGCAAAAGTGGGTGAATCAGGAAACCGAATATGCAGTTCGGGCAAATGAGACAATACATGGCCTATCAAATGACACACAAAAGAGTCAGAAAGCAAGATCTTTCTTCGGTAGATCATCTTATGTAAAAGAAAGCTATGATAAGACATGTAAAGTATGTGGAAACGATCATAAGGTCTGGAACTGTCCTATTTTTAAAGGCATGACTGTAGAAGAAAGATGGAAAAGAGCAAAAGAGGCAAGATTGTGCTTTCGATGCCTCAAGACAAATCATCTAGGCAGTAAGTGCAAGTTCCAGGGCAAATGTGGAGTGAATGGTTGTGAAAAAACCCATAACAGTCTGCTTCACAGTGAATTAAATGCTAATGCAGAAGCATTTACACCTTTACAGTCGTCACAAACCATGCAGTGTAATAGTGCAAACCACATAGCATTAAGAACTGTCCCTGTAATTCTGAAGGTATCAGGCAAAGAAATTAGAGTAAATGCATTATTGGACGATGGAAGTACAAAGTCGTATGTCAACGAAGATGTAGCAGCAGAGCTGGGACTTTCGGGTGAAAAGTGCTGGGTCAAGGTGAATGTGATGAATGGGAAGTCTGAGCAATTTCAAACATCCTGTGTTAGCTTTCAAATTCAGAGTGAGAGTCGTGCAGTCATCATGAATATGGAAGCACAAACAACCAAAAATGTTACTGGTCGGCTGAAGCCAATTGACTGGCAAAAGAACTCAAAAAGGTGGCCACATCTACAAGATGTGAATTTCCCGAAATTAGTAAACAGGAACAAAGTGGACTTGCTGATAGGTTTGGACTATGTGGAACTCCACAGATCGTTGGGAGAAATCCAAGGAGAGAAGGGTGAACCCGTGGCAAGGTTAACACCACTTGGTTGGACCTGCGTTGGCCCAATGGAAAAAGATTCAAATGTCACTAGTCTGTTTACATTTAATACATCTCAGATGATAGAGAGGTTTTGGGAGGTAGAAAACGTCGCAAAAACAAGCAACATTTCGCTGAAAGACCAGGGTATACTTCAAAAAGCAGAAAAGTCAATAAATTTCACAGAGGGTCGATATGAGGTAGAGTTACCTTGGAAACAAGTGAAAGTTGAGTTGCCATACAATTATGAAATGGCCAAAAAACGTCTAGAAAGCACAGAAAAGAGGCTAGAGAAAGATCCTGTTGTGAAAGAAATATACAACAGTACAATTGAAGGCTACATTGAAAAGGGCTATGTTGAAAAGATAGAAAAAAGCAAAATAGAAGAGAAACAATGGTTTTTACCGCATTTTCCGGTTGTCAGAATGAACAAAGAAACAACAAAAGTAAGAATAGTGTTTGACGCGTCGGCTCGAGACCAAGGTGTTAGCTTGAATGATGTTCTAGAACAAGGGCCAAAGCTGCAGAATAGTTTATTTGATGTACTCATGAGATTCAGAAAAAATAGTGTTGCAATAGCATGTGACATTCAAGAAATGTACTTGAGAGTGGGCATAAACCCTCCAGACAGAAGATTTCATCGATTTCTCTGGCGAGCGACACCAGATGAGGAGCCAAAAGAGTATGAGTTCACACGTCTAGTATTTGGAGTGTCGTCATCACCATTTTTGGCACAATTCGTATCACAACATAATGCAAAAATGTACAAAAATGACTACCCTCATGCATCAGAGACAGTTCTCAAGTCTACATACATGGATGATAGTATGGACTCTGTTGAAAATGAGAATCAAGCAATAGAACTATATGAGGAACTTATGAGGTTGTGGAAAAAGGCCGGAATGGTACCCCATAAATGGATGTCAAATTCAAAGAATATTTTAGAGCACATACCACTAGTCGATAGAGCTCTAAGAGTAGATTTGACCAAGGATGAACTCCCAAAGATCAAAACACTAGGTGTATTATGGGAAGCAAAAAATGACAATTTCAAATTTGAGATCAATTTAGTTGATGCAAAGAGACAAATGACAAAGCGCGAGTACTTGCGAAAGATAGCAACTATCTTTGACCCACTGGGGCTATTAGCACCAATCATAATAAGAGCAAAACTCATAATGCAAGACATTTGGTTGTCAGGTATCGACTGGGATCAGAGAATAGAAACAGAAGCAATGACAAAAATCACATGTTGGTTTGAAGATCTTATCAAAGTTGAGCAGATCAGAGTTCCCAGGTGTCTAAAAGGCAAGTCAGGGGTGAAAGAAATGACTATTCATTCGTTCGGTGATGCTTCAGTAAGAGCTTATGGTTCAGCAGTGTACAGTAGAAACGAACATGAAAATGGTGAAGTTTCAATGAGATTGATCGCAGCAAAGAGCAAAGTCGCGCCAATGACAGCAATCAGTATTCCAAGACTAGAACTGATGGCGGCACTTCTCAATTTAGAACTAACAGTGGCGATAACAGACGCATTAGAACTAGACATTAGTAAAAGCACATTCTGGACAGATAGCATGGATGTGATATATTGGCTGAGAAACCAGAGTCGTGTTTTCAAGCCATTTGTAGCAAACCGAGTAGCAGAGATACAGAGAATAACCAGTCCTAGTCAATGGCGGCATGTGCCAGGAGAGAGTAATCCGGCAGACCTAGTTTCACGGGGTGTGAAAGTTGACCAGCTGCTTGAAGACCAGTTCTGGTGGGAAGGTCCAGAATTTCTTAAAAAGTGTGAAAGTGAATGGCCAAAAACAGTTATAAAGAGTAAAAAGACTGAGCAAGATGAAATCAAGAAATCTGAGATTGAACATTTCAAAAGAGTTGATAACAGTTACAATGTGTCAAGCATAGACAGGGTGAAGAACAAAAATGATGAAAAATTAGAGATGTGGAGACTAGATCCATTAAGGTATTCAAGTTGGGAGAGACTAAAAAGGGTAACAGCATGGGTTCTTAGGTTTATTGAAAACTGTAGTGTAAGAAAAGAGCTCAGAAAAGTAGGAGAATTGACTTGTGATGAACTGAAAGAGAGTGAAGAAAGATTAATTAAAGAAGCTCAGCAGAATGAATTCAGTGAGTACAAAGACCTTAAAAAAGGAAAACAACTCCCAAAAAGTAGCAAACTCCTCCCGTTAAATCCAGTGTTGGATTCCGAAGGAATTATCAGAAGTAATTCCAGACTACAGTATGCAGAATTCATTTCATTTGACTGTCGTTACCCCATCATTCTACCTCGACATTCATGGATCACAAAGCTAATTGTAAAATCTAGTCATGATAAGTGTAAACATGCAGGCACAAACTATATTCTGTCAAATCTGTCATCAAAGTATTGGATCATTCATGCTAGGGAAGTTATACGCGAAGTTGAAAATGAATGTGCTGAATGTAAAAGACAAAAGGCTAAGCCAATGAATCAGATTATGGCACCATTACCGGCATGCAGATTGGGTAGGCCTATGAAAGCATTTGCAAATGTGGCAGTTGACTATGGTGGACCATTTTTGACAATACAGGGAAGAGGCAAGAGTCGTCAAAAAAGATACCTCTGTTTGTTTACATGTTTAGCTACTAGGGCTGTGCATCTTGAAATGGCGTACAGCCTAGAAACTAGTTCATTTCTTAACGCGTTCTACAGAATGGTCAGTAGACGTGGACTTCCGGAAAAAGTCATTAGTGACAATGGCACTAACTTTGTGGGCGCCGATAAAGAGATAAAGACACTTGTGAAGGCTCTCAATGAGCAGCATATTATAAGGACTGCGGCTGATAAAGGCATCAAATGGCAGTTCAACCCACCGTTGGCGCCGCACTGGGGTGGAGCACATGAGATTATGATCAAGGCAGCAAAACGCACTGTCTACAGAATTCTACAAGGAGCAGACGTAACAGATGAAGAGCTGTCAACGGCTTTCGTCGGAGCCGAGTCATTGATCAACTCCAGACCGTTGACTTACCAATCGTCGAACTCAGCAGACTGTGTACCGCTCACGCCTAATCATTTTCTGTGTGGGCAGATGGGTGGTGAATTCGCTCCCCAGTCAGTGGACACTACAAAATTCCATCCACTGAATAGATGGAGGCGAGTACAAGAACTCATGCGGCATTTTTGGCAGCGATGGCTTAAGGAATGGCTGCCAAACCTGACATCGCGGAAGAAATGGTTCCACGAACAACGCGAGTTGCGAGTCGGAGACATAGTGATTGTAGTTTCTCCAGATACACCGAGAGGTCAGTGGCCATTAGGGCGTATTACAAATGTGTATCATGGTATCGACGGACACATTCGGTCAGCAACCGTTCTGGTTAGGGGAAAGAAAATTGACAGACCAATTACAAGGCTTTGTCCATTAGACTGTGAAGAATAGTGTTCTGCATTTAGCTCTGTGATAAAGGGTCATAATAAGCCCTGAGCTAATTGCAAAAAATCATAAAATATCAGTATTTCAGAAAATTCAGGTGTTAAAGAATATTAATGTTGGCAGAATAATTTAGTATTATAGTGTGACTACAAAATTGTGAGTGTGAGGGCATAATAATCCCTCAAAAATTGTGTAAAACATTGTCGTATCCATCTTGTCAAGAATTTAGAGACTGGCAGTTAATTGATTCGCGAAAACTACATATAGCGTACAGGCAACATACATTCAAGACTCATTGGAGACACTCCAACATTGTATATGTACAAGTATGTTTAGAAAGATATTATGAAAGTGAATGATAGTCAGAATTTTCTTAGAGAAGTATCAAAACTGTGTATTTTGCACTCTATGGTGCATTCATACTAATGAGCAGACCAAAAAATTATTTGGTTGAAATACTCATTTGGAAAATATGCACATATAAACTGGATACTCATTTGAAGCTTATTCTTGAAATGTTTATTTGGTATAAACCTGTTTATAAACAAGTTGGTATTAGGGGAGAAAAGTTTCAGAAGTTGAGTGTGTGTAAGGCAAACATACATTAAACAGTATGGAAAGTTGCATACTGTTATTCTATCTGTGAAATTATTAATTTCTGGTTGTTTTAATTTTAAAATAGTTGAAGAATTGAGTATTTGAGTAAACAGTATAAGCATTTTATTTTATACAAAGCTTGGGAATTATAATAATAAATTCACAGATAGATAGAAGGTCAGTTCAAGTACTAAGTCAAGTTTTGCTAGCTGATAAATGTACTTGAAGTTTTATTTTCATGAAGTGGTTGTTATTAAGAAGTTACAAGTGGTTATTTTCATTTCTTATGTAAATGGAAAATTGTATTGTTTAGACAGCCAGTGTAAACTCAGATCAGACTGTTTAAAGAAGCTGATTGGATCAGGATGTACACTGATTAGTGATATATCTTACTGTTCAATAACAACAGTGTCATATTTTGATTATTAGTTACTACATGTTTTATGACAATAGCTTACAAGTTGGAGAGTTGAAACTGAAATAAGTATAGATACAGCAATAGAGCATTAATGGTCTAAGGGAAGCAACTCTTTAATTACCAAAATTGTGCAAAGCATAAATTTGGCAAGAGTAGTCTTTCTTGAATAGAATCCAATTGATAGAAAACAAGTATTGAGTTTTAGAAAAAGGTGTTTCATAGACCTTTTGTTAATATCTTCTAGAAAGGAGATTATTTTATAGTTCAAGTGCTGATAGTAGATCAAAGAAGATCTAGTGAGTTCTGTTAAATGGATAGAAGTTTACTAGTTTTGTAATTTTTATATCTTGCCTTAGTATCACCAGATCTTATTGGCTATATAATAAGTTAATAAGACATGGTCTTATTAAGGTGGGGAGAATGTTCTAAAGCAAATTAAAAAATTATCATACTCGATTATTCTGTAGAACAATAGAACTGGGAACATGTTCCATTAGCTAAGGTTCGATAGAGTTGAATAGGTTCGGTTAATAAAAAGAGAAAATGAAATCATGTGTTGTGAAGTTATTTCGTCAAAATAGAGAAAATAGAAGATAATAAAGAAGTATAGACATAGCTATAGCACAAACAGTGCATACCAATATCAGGGGGGGGGGGGAGGGGGGGGGGGCTTATGTATGAGTCCTTTGGTGTGGCTCTACACTGTTTGCATATGGCAAGTAATTTTTCTCAGGTACTCTGTAAATGATGCATAAATGCCTTACTGGGGTTCAATGGGTAAAGTCTAGTTCTTTTGTTATGTTTTAAAACAAGATATTATACTTTTGTGCCTGGTTTGGAGAAACACAGAATTTCTGAAAATTGTCGCGACATGAAAATCTCCCTCTTGAAACCCCAAATCTCCCTCTTAGAAATCATGAAACCCCTCTTGAGAGTCAAAAAAAGTTGGGAAACATGTAGTTTCTGTTATTAGTTTTAAAAATTGAATACCACTAAGCCAGTGCTTAAGGGGGCATGAGTAGTGTTGCACTTTTCATAACTGCTCATGAACAGACTCAATAAAACCGAGTCTGCAATTTTCACTTTTCACATTGCTTATTTTGCTTTTGAATTAAGAATCTCTTTCTTTTAGAACTTATATGTACTTTACAACAGCAGGTGTTAAGTGCTTGTGTGGCGGCCATTAAAAAGTCGCCCCATACTTAATTCTCAGTGTTGTTCTTTTTTCTGGTCCTTTGAGATCATTATATTTGATGTTAGTTAGTTTTGAAAATTGAATATCACTGAAGTTGTGGCCAGGGGGCGTGAGTAGTGTTACAATTTTCATAACTGCTCATATTGAATAGACTCGATAAAACCGAGTCTGCAATTTTCTATTTTTGCATTGCTGATTTTGCTTTCGAATGATCTACTTTCAGAACATATGTTCTTCACAACAGCAGGTGTTAAGTGCTTGTGTGGTGGCCGTAAAAAGTCATCCTGTACTTCATTCTTAGTGTTATATTTACTGTACCTTCGGGATCATTAGTTTCGATGTTATTAGTTTGAAAAATGAATACCGCTTAAGCAGCGTAAATAGTGTTGCACTTTTCATAACTGCTCATGAACAGACTCAATAAGACTGAATCAGAAATTTTCTCTTTTTGCTTTAGATGGATCTCCTAGTTTCAGAACTTATTTACATGGCACATTGTCACCTACTTGTAAAACTGGTCATGTGTTTATGATGGAGGATGCTCAATTGGAGAAAATCACAGTGCAAGAATATGCTGGCTGAGCTCAAACGCAGGTAACTCTTGTGCAATTCTGAAGAACTCCCCTAACTTTACTTCTTTGACCCGTATAGCCATAATGAATGTGGAATGGTAGTTTGTAATGGCTTTGATACTCATAATAACCTGCCATAAGAATATTGGTGACCTTGGTTGGTTTATTATTTGTTATTAGATTCCTATAATTAGCTGTATCTTTGAAGTTATCTTCTGATGTTCAGTTTGAAGTTGGAAGCCTAAAACTTCCAGGTGAATTGAATTTTCTTAACCCAGGTTCTTCTGACATATATGGTGAACTTTCCAGTTTTGGTTCTGTCAGTGAAGTGTGATAGCATGCAAACTTTACCTTGCCAAACATTTTTCTGATTCAAGTAGTGTAAGCTCATGTTGGTAACTTTCTCTGATGTCAGTATATCTTCCAACAAAATTGATATCTTAGATGAAGCTGTATTGAATTTGGATAACAGTGCAACATGGTTGCCCTTTAACCTTGTTTGCAAGAACTGAAAGTACACAATCCTAGCAAAATCTCTGTACTGTATAATATCCCACTCAATAAAATTTGAACAATTAAGATATTTAATATTGTTAATATGAACATTGATATCAAATTCCACAAGTCACCAGAAAGTTCTGAAATTATTATAATTATATGTAACAGTACCTGTCGTCCATTGAAAATGCTGCATTTATTCATAGCTGAAAGACTAAAATTAAGACATCAAATTTTGCTCATAGTCACTATTTTTCTTGATACTTTAGTAAATCACGGTATGTGACATAAATTATGCATACTTGTATAGCTTACCACTAGATATGTTAGTTTTCATCCATAGCTGTTCTACAGAAATAAGAAACCTATTGCTATTGCTCCTGTCAAAGATTCTATCTGTATAACAGCATATGACTTGAGGGCTGTGTAAGTACCATTTATAATTTTGATGGGATGAAATTTTATACAAAGTAACCATAATGAGCATTTGAGCAGAAACCAAAATATTTGATAATGGTAGTTGTATAATTGCACATACATGTACCTAGTAATTAATGTCTTAGTTTCCAGCACTACAGTTCAATGTAAATGATAGTTTCCAGCACTACAGTTCAATGTAAATGATACTTTTTCCGTATTAGGGGCATGGAAATTTGTCAGCATTGGTATAATTTATATTATAATAATATTATTATACACCCGTAAACAAAGTTTAAGAGGGGGTATGTAGGAGTCAGTGTATTGGTTGGTCTGTCTGTCTGTCTTGTCCATCCATACATATGTGGCCCATGGTTGGTCTGTATGTCCGTGGCACAATCTTTTGATTTGTGATAAAGGCAATATTCCATCACCTTTAGTGATAGTTGTAGTTTTTACATCTGTTTGAATTCAGCAGTTAATGCTGTACTGTCTGATTTTGTCAAAAATGATAATTATTATGTGCCTTATGAAATAATTGAAGCAAAAGAGGCTTTAGGTGACAGCATTTTTTGTGAAATTGTTTCAGATTCCACTGTTCCAATATAAAGAAGTAGCTTATATTGTGTTACAGTGACCAGTTATTTAATGTATAGATTAAGTTCAATTGTGAAAAATTAACAGATAATTTGTAATGAGATTGAACAAATTGTTGTAAAATCAATGATGGAATATTGAGTACTGCATTTTATTTATATCTAAATAAATTATGCGGACAAAATAAAAAAAATATCTAGTGCTTTGTTATATATAATACCATTTTGAATAACAAATGACAAAATCCTCAAACTTCTTATCAGAGATCTTACTGTAGAAGAGTTTGTGGGATATTTATGCCCATCATGCATGTAAAAAAATCCAGAATAACATGAAACAAATATTGCAATAAGGGCGCAAGTCAGATGTTTTTATATAATGTTGCAATATTTTGATTTATCAGTCCTGATCTTACAAGTTTCATTGAAGGTTACATATTAAAGTCCAAAAATGTTTTACTTTAATGTACTTACTACCATGTTGCATTGCAAAACTTCACCAAATTCAATAGAAATCTTCCTGCAATAGAGGCGTAAGTGCACTTACGCCCATCTTGCATATAAATTTCCTTCAGAATCACTTGCAAAAGAGTGCAATAAAGGCGTAAGTCCAATGTTTTAATATATACTGTTTCTTTCTTAGATTTAATTTACAGTGTTATATATTTCCTGCAACATTGCTTATTTTAAAGCTTTCACAATGGAACATTTTTTTTTTCAAAACAGAATAAAACAGTTTGGTTTTTTGGCTCTCCTGTAAAATTTTCAAAAATGTAATTACGCCCTTATTGCGTTGAACCCTCGAAATGCTCTATTCATCACAATGGTTTCAAACTACAAATTTAAAAATTTTCCTTTTGTTAATGCTCCTTTTCGGTGGATTTATTCAAAGTGGTTGGATCTAAAAAATAGCCTATTAGGGAAAGGGTTAGACTGTTCAGTATAAAGACCTCTCCTGCACTTATATCAGACTATTTGGCCTTCATAGGCTCTGTGATCTGGATCTAAACAGCATAGAACAACCTGGTTGATTATATTTTTGTTGAATTTTAAGCATTTTTAGCTCACCAGAGCACAAAGTGCTCAGGGTGAGCTTTTGTGATCGCCTGATGTCCGTCGTCCGTCGGCGTGCGTCGTGCGTCGTGCGTCGTGTGTCGTGCGTCGTGCGTCGTTCGTCGTCAACAATTTTAACCTTTAAAAATCTTCTCCTCTGAATCTACAGGGTTCTTAGCTTTCATCTTTGGCACATAGCATCACCCTTAGGTCCTCTACAAAAGTTATATAAATTATGCCCCTGGGGTCAAAATTGGCCCCGCCCCAGGGGTGGGAAGTTTTCAATAGAAACATATAGTAAAACTTTGAAAATCTTCTCCTCTGAAACTGGAAGGCTCTCAGCTTTCATATTTGGCACATAGCATCATGTACAGGTCCTCTACAAAAGTTATATAAATTATGGCCCTGGGGTCAAAATTGGCCCCGCCCCAGGGGTGGGAAGTTTTCAATAGAAACAAATAGTGAAATCTTTGAAAATCTTCTTCTCTGAAACTAGAAGGTTCTCAGCTTTCATATTTGGCATATAGCATCATGTTCAGGTCCTCTACAAAAGTTATATAAATTATGCCCCTGGGGTTAAAATTGGCCCCGCCCCAGGGGTGGGCAGTTTTCAGTAGAAACTAATAGTGAAATATTTGAAAATCTTCTCCTCTGAAACTGGAAGGCTCTCAGCTTTCATATTTGGCACATAGCATCATGTTCAGGTCCTCTACAAAAGTTATATAAATTATGGCCCTGGGGTCAAAATTGGCCCCGCCCCAGGGGTGGGCAGTTTTGAATAGAAACCAATAGCGAAATCTTTGAAAATCTTCTTCTCTGAAACTGGAAGGCTCTCAGCTTTCATCTTTGGCACATAGCATCACCCTTAGGTCCTCTACAAAAGTTATATAAATTATGCCCCTGGGATCAAAATTGGCCCCGCCCCAGGGGTGGGAAGTTTTCAGTAGAAACATATAGTAAAACTTTGAAAATCTTCTCCTCTGAAACTGGAAGGCTCTCAGCTTTCATATTTGGCACATCGCATCATGTTTAGGTCCTCTACAAAAGTTATATAAATTATGGCCCTGGGGTCAAAATTGGCCCCGCCCCAGGGGTGGGTAGTTTTCAATAGAAACAAATAGTGAAAACTTTGAAAATCTTCTTCTCTGAAACTAGAAGGTTCTCAGCTTTCATATTTGGCATATAGCATCATGTTCAGGTCCTCTACAAAAGTTATATAAATTATGGCCCTGGGGTTAAAATTGGCCCTGCCCCAGGGGTGGGCAGTTTTCAGTAGAAACTAATAGTGAAATCTTTAAAATTCTTCTCCTCCGAAACTGGAAGGCTCTCAGCTTTCATATTTGGCACAGAGCATCATGTTCAGGTCCTCTACAAAAGTTATATAAATTATGGCCCTTTGGTTAAAATTTGCCCCGCCCCAGGGGTAGGCAGTTTTCAGTAGAAACTAATAGTGAAATCTTTGAAAATCTTCTTCTCTGAAACTGGAAGGCTCTCAGCTTTCATATTTGGCACAGAGCATCATGTTCAGGTCCTCTACAAAGTTATACAAATAATGGCCCTGGGGTCAAAATTGGCCCCGCCCCAGGGGTGGGCAGTTTTCAATAGAAACAAATAGTGAAAACTTTGAAAATCTTCTTCTCTGAAACTGGAAGGTTCTCAGCTTTCATATTTGGCATAGTATCATGTTCAGGTCCTCTACAAAAGTTATATAAATTATGGCCCTGAGGTTAAAATTGGCCCCGCTCCAGGGGTGGGCAGTTTTCAATAGAAACAAATATTGAAATCTTTGAAAATCTTCTCCTCTGAAACTGGAAGGCTCACAGCTTTCATATTTGGCACAGAGCATCATGTTCAGGTCCTCTACAAAAGGTATATAAATTATGGCCCTGGGGTCAAAATTAGCCCCGCCCCAGCGGTGGGCAGTTTTGAATAGAAACAAATATTGAAATCTTTGAAAATCTTCTTCTCTGAAACTGGAAGGTTCTCAGCTTTCATATTTGGCACAGAGCATCATGTTCAGGTCCTCTACAATTTTTATTTTTTTTATAAATTATGGCCCTGGGGTCAAAATTGGCCCTACCCCAGGGGTGGGTAGTTTTTAATAGAAACATAGAGAAAACTTTGAAAATCTTCTCCTGAAACATGGAGGTTCTTAGCTTTCATATTTGGCTCATAGCGTCATGTTCAGGTCCTCTACAAAAGTTTTCTAAATTATGCCCCTGGGGTCAAAACTGTCCCGCCCCAGGACCGGCTAGTTTTCTATAGAAACATATAGTGAAAACTTTGAAAATCTTCTACTCTGATTGTCTGGTGAGCGCTTCAGGGCCATTCTGGCCCTCTTGTTTATTTAATTGAGAAATTTTGGCAAATGACAGGCAACTTAGAAGTGTCGGTATCGCCCTAAAGCCTTCCCAAAATTGTCTTTGGCTACTTTTTGACATCTCCCTGCTGGAGAAATATTTTTTTCTGGAATCAAAGGTCCCTCATATATATCAAATTGGGCAAAGTAAAGTATTTCGTGGAAGTTTGGACAGATTCAAGCATTTAGCATCTCATAAATTTAGCTTGAAGCACATAAATCGCAGTTTTTCATTGGATCTAGCCGCGCGACCGATTCTGTCAGTGCTTCCTGTCATTTTTTTTGGCTCTTCAAATGTGTTTTCTTACATAGTTTCCAAGATCTAATATTTATCTCAATCAAATTTGCATTTTCAGAGTGCCTCTTTCTAGTTTTATTGCTTTTTTCTACATTTAATAACTTTAACAGTTAACTTCTACATAAATTGCAACCGCTAAAGATTGTTCATCAAGCATGCAAAGCGGGCGACTCTTAACCCTTATTTGTAGCTTCAGACAGACACGACTGTAATTTCAGTGGCTGCTAAGCAAGGGAAAAGAGTGCTATTTCTGTTTCTGAAATCTATTTGTATCTACTGGCCTTGAGTTTTGAAGTTTGAGTGCCCTCTGTTATGGGTTTCTTTGAATATGGTGTAGCTAAGTTGGTCAAATGACTTTAAAAAGGTAATAAAGCATTGTTTTTATTGTGAATTTCTCATAACTTGACAGTTTCACTAAAGAACTAACAATATTTAGCCTAAATCATAACATAAATACTCAAATTAGAGTTCTAAACATGTATCTTAAAGCATTTTTCAAGGATTTTTGTATATTTTATGTGGTTTCCCTGTTTTTCAGGCCTTGGCGGCACATCAGGAAGGACACAATTTTTTTCCATGGCTGGGCTTTGTGTGGCAGATTCTTTGAGCAGGTACTTTGCACTGAGGTAGGAATACCAGCCGGTCTTGGGTGAAAAGACTTTTGCGGCTACTCGGTGCTGCTTCCGCCGAAGCCAGCTACATGAGGCCAAGATCTTTGATTAATGCTGCCAGTGACGGAAGGTATGCAAACCTTAGGAAGCAATGTCCTTTTATGCTGACATGCACCCTGCACTGTTGAGTAAAATCTGATTGAGCAGTCTTTTTCTGCTTCTTGTGCTTGAAATACCCTTCATGGAAAGGAGAGGTGCCTGTCGCAGGGGCATGGAAGCCGACTCATACCGTACATCTTCTTTAGGGTGCTTATCACAAGCGACAATCATTTGAACCCGATTTGGCATTTCGAACTTGCTTTTCCATTCTAAAATAAGGATCTGGATCCAAACTCAGTATAAAATCTTCATGATTAGGCCAGTTTATAGATAATTTTAGTGTTAAACTGAAGAATTTCAGCCAATTTTACACATCAGTTATCGCTAAAATATCGGTTTTAAGGGTATTTTTTGTGAATCAGAGTTAACAATTTGGCTGTTTTCTAATAGATCACTGCCTGAGAAATGCTATGTCTTTTATTTCATCAAGATCAAATGAAAACTTTTCAAGAAATTAGGATTTTAGTTTAAGCCTACATCTCCATCTAACAGTTTATTCCGCATAGCCAATTTTGCCGACAGTGGTGGACTTTTCGAAAGCTCCCAGATCACTCAAATATAGTCAGATCAGCTTGCTTTTTGTTGTTTTTCAGTCTAAATAGTCTAAATACTTAGACTAATTTGAAAAATACTGTTTCCAATAAGATTGGGGGTATACTCTATAACTGAAACTGTTAAAATGGAATATCTTAAAAACGGTAAGGCATACAGCCCTGAAATTTTTGATGCATGTTATCTTTAGCTACAGAAGCTTACAGCAGGAGGCATTAACCACAGATTTGAATATTTTTTTATTTATTGGGAATCTTAGAAAAATCAGTTATTGATTAGCCATAGTTACCTCCCTTCCACTGTATAGTCAAAATTTAGCGCTTCCTGTGTCGTCTGTTTCAAAGATTCATCTTGCCTACAGTTACTGAAATTTAACTTGATATTTATGTACACCCCTGTTTTCTAGCATTTTTATTGACTTTTTTTTTATTTATTTCCTTATCAAAACTGGACATGGAAGAGTTTTGGAAACTCTATAAGGACAAAATAATAGCAAACAGTACTTAAGGCTGCATGCAAATGGCCAGTGCCAAATTTGGACTTGGTCTATTGAGGTTAAGGGCTACGGCCAGTTTAGATACAAAGATCCTAGGCGGGACCTGTCAGCTTCGCATAAAACCTGCACTGCACACTGTGCAGCTCTCATGACTAAAATTAGAAGTCTCGACATATCCCCACAGTATCATGCCTCTCATTTGTGCAACAACAAGCTGTGTTAATTGCCAGAGGCGTACATGTTTTAGAATGTCAAAGTGCAACGGACATATGCTAGATGAAGGAAAACGTGGCCCCGGACTGCCTGATAGACCTGTCAGAGTAGCACTGGTAATGATAGCTTACATGTTTGGTTAATATGATTTGATCAAGGGTTAAAATGCAATGGGTGTGTGCTCATAGTGTATGTGTGTTGGGATGGGAAAGCATATAAATTATTTATAATGCTTTTAAGCTGCATTTAGACACTCGGCAAAACTTCCTGTTCCGGCAGGCAACAGGCCATCATCACGGATTCTGCCATGAATCCGACTTGTTGTTTTTTTCTGTAGTGTCTTTCCACTTCTTTCACACATAACCCACCCCCTATCATCGTCTAGCAGTGTGGTAGTATATCAACAGCTTAATTTGTCCAACTGTCCCTTAATGTATTAATCTTGAACTTCAGCAGTGGCACCCGTCCGAGCAGTGTGAAAGTTGTGCTCCAGCTCAGCTCTATGCCTGCGACGTCTGGCCTTGAATGCATTGGTTCTCTGAAGTCTTTTCCATGCTGCAGTAACCCTTGAACGTTGACGTAAGTAGCGGAGAAAGCCAGTTATTGACCCAACTTTAGCTTCACTTGAAGTCAATAGAGAGTTATTCAGTTATAGTGTCTTAAAGGCCAGTTTTCCGATAAAGTTCCGAGAATAGTTCACATCCTTTGGCAAAATAGAAAGCACACCGCGGTTAAAGGCCTCACATATCTGTGTATCAGTATTCGATGCCACATTGATAATTGCCTGCTCACTTAGTCTGATCTGTAGAATGCTTCTGAGCAGACCCTTGTCCTTATCTGTCATTTTCAGGCTATGTATGTTGTGTGTCTGGAGAAATTCTGAGTGGTACCACCAGTCGCCTACACCTCCAATTCCATTGCAGACGAGTGATCGATGTGGACAGAAGCTACAGTTGCAAGCATAGCATTCAACAGTGGCTGAACAGACCTGTGGAAGTAAAGGTAAGGTTTGCTTTAGGTCGCCATCGCCAAGAATTCGCAGTCTGCTTACTATTTTCGAGCATTGTGACTTGATGTCTTTGGTAAAGGCTGCAGCGGCATGCTGCCGGGACTGTCTTGTCACCTTGTTCGGAAACATATCGCTGCTCCAGTTTGCTTTTCGGGCATCGATGTCTGATCTGCCTGCTGCCAAGATGGTAAGGGTCGGCTTGCTGAGTGACATTCCAAGCTTGGCCCAATTCATCGTAATAATCCTGCATGCCCAAAAAGGATCTACTTTGTCGTCCTCCCATAGTTGCTGTGCGACATCATGAGCCATGCGTCTCTCAGAATGGGGCTGCATGTAAGTGATGTTGGCTGTGCAACCTGCATGGCCACCAGGGCATACCACTTCCTCATAGGCTGCCCTCTTTAAATTAGCTCCAGTCCAGCAAAGCTTGTTCTCAATAGCCAAAGCGAGAACATATCTGTAGTCACTGTGGTTCTCAACAGCAACGCCGTATGCTTGAGACCCTGATTGACCGGGCTTGTTAGAAGAAACCATTCGGTTTGAGTTGTATCTACAGTCAAATGATAGATCGAACTGTCTCGAGTCAGCGGCACCTTGATCTTGGTTCCGTTGAATGATCCATTGCCTTTTATGTGCCATGTCTTCTTTGTTTAAGGAAACGGTCAATTTCGTCGCCTCGTTGAACAGTGTCTGCAGGTGACTTCTTGACGGTGGTGGTATGTCCATCGAAGAGAGTAAAATATTTGCCTTTTCCACACCAATGCAGGTATCTTGTAAGCCTGATGCCAGCAGCATGTTGACGGCTGCTCCGCTTCTTTTTCCAGCTCGAGGCCTATATGTGCGGCAAGTTGTCGACACAAATTGGCATGTTGTACAGGCAAACTATAGATCAGACCCAAGGCCAACTTTCCTCTCTCTGTGAAGTGTCAGTTGCATTGATTCACAGTGGGTCTGGTGAGTCCAGTGGCTATTGGACACAGTACTTATGATCTGTAGCAGCTGATCTAAGCTAATTATTCTATTACCCAAGTGGTCATTGCAATCCCTGTTTTCGAGGTTTCTTCTCGGACGGAAATACTGTGGGCACTCGTCCGGCTGTACATAGTCTGGTTGCAGATCTGGAGCAGAACTGGGTCCTGGTGTAGCATTGTCCACTGCAGTGTGCTTGGCTACAGGATTCATCTGTTTGGCTACAGGATTCGTCTGTTTGGTGCCGAAGAGTTGCCCGGCCAGTAGTCGTTTCAATTTTCCCTTCTGAACCATGTCGGATCGAGTTGGAGCAAAACCTGGTGGACTCTTGTAAGATTCTGACAGCTAATGACCAAGCCCATTTATGGCCCTGGTTATATACAGTAGGAATTCCTGTGATGTAATCACCCAGACTTATGCCAGACACAGGGACCCCAGCGGGGAGTCTTGTGTATTGGGCCATCTTGAAGTGTGCCTCTCAGGCCAGATGCCATACCAGATCCTGCAGGTACTTCTGATCTAAAGAAACCCTGCTGTCTTTTGAGGCATGTGTCAATTTGATCAAACTGTCCAAAAGATGTATTTTGTAGAGAAATAATCACTAATTTCCACACTCACATTAAAAAAAAACACACAAAAATTTGAGAATTTTACGTAAATGTTAAAGGTTTTTTCATGTTTATCAACAGGTTAAAGGTTGAAGCAGTAGATTGTGATACATGATTATGTTATTTCCAGGTAGAACATTACCATGGGGCTTTAAAATCTTTTATTTGAACAGGATCCAATGGGAATTTAAAGAGTTATTCAAGTTCTGGTGAAAGCTATCAGCGCCCTCAAAACAGTGCGACCGAGCTGGGAATTTGGCCGAAAGAGGTAAAGTTTTTGATTTAGCTCTGTTCGCTTAAAAATGTTTGGATCAACTTGCGATTGGTTTTACTTCACTCGAAACTTCCTGGAGAGTTTGAGTAAAGTGATAATCAATGTTTTAAAACAGATCTGTGACCCCGGTGAGCAATTGCTTCCGGAGGTCGTAGTACAGTAAGAAGTAGTTCTTTAAAATTGAACTCCTGTAAATCTGGGCTGGAAAGTGTCTCTTAGCAGGTAAACGGACATTAGCCCACCTGGACCACAGCCCACCGGGACATCAGCCCACCATTTCTCTAAGGGCGGACATTAGACCACTCATGTTTTTGCGGGGGGCGGACATTAGCCCACTCGTGTTTTTGAGGAGGGCGGACATTAGCCCACTCGTGTTTTTTTGATGGGCGGACATTAGCCCACTCGGACAATAAACCACTCGCGCTGAATATTAAGGAAGCGGACATCAGCCCACCCGGACACCAGCCCACCCGGACATTAGACCCCTCGAGATTATAATATGTGTTTATTCACACTCCCAATTAGTTGAAAGTCGTTGAAATTACCCATGATTGGCTCTTTATGTTACAGAAAATAGTCTCTTTCGGACCGAGGATGTTTGGCCCCTAATTATCTTAGTTATAATGTTTGTTTATGTTTCATTGCACTGCACTGTTTGATAAATCATGGATTATTAGCTGCAACCTGAACAATACTGTACTGATACTGTAAATTGAACGACTGTTATTTATTTATTTCCCAATTTTATTTCTATTTATAATATAATATAATCATTTCCGTTGCCAGGCAATGTATAAACCTTTAGCCGAATTTCTGAAACAATTGATGCGGGAATGTTAGAGATTCTCTGTATACACCAAATTAAAACAGATTTTTTTAATGAAATAGGTGGAGATTTGTGAAACACTGAGATAATCGATATCTTACGTCTATTCAACTGATACAATGAACACGCACATGTCTAATTGGATTATCAAACAATGAACACGCGTATGTCTAATTGGATTATCAAACACACGCTTGTCATTAATTGGATTATCACACCTGTAAGTGTTTAACTCTTTCCCTGTTCTATGTTTATTTCGTAATGAAATATGGAAGGTGGACTATTGTAGCCACTTTAAAAAGCCACAGATCTTTCAAATTCTATTAGCAAACAGAGCTAAAGTCGAAGATATTATTTTTACAGTCATTTGGCCTTACAGACATACAGAAAAAAGTGAGCAAATGATGAGGGGTGTAATGTCTTGGTGGGCTCAAAACACCGAGTGGGCTAATGTCCGCCCCCCCTAAAAAACACGAGTGGTCTAATGTCCGCCCTTAGAGAAATGGTGGGCTGATGTCCGGGTGGGCTGTGGTCCGGGTGGGCTAATGTCCTAGAACCCTCTTAGCAACCTGACATGATGTGTAACTACATATTTTCAAGTAATTGTGTGTATTCTCTGCACATTTAAACCATTTTCTGTCACTTTCTGACAGAACTACATCCTCTGGTGGATGTTGGAAAATATGTGTGCACACCGGTCAAATGTCTCAAATTTAAAGCGAAAGTAGACGGTGTGTACATACTTTTGTGTGTAGCGAAAAAAGTCAACGTTCTTGACCTTGTTTTCTGGTGATCTAGAGACAGTGTTTGGACTAAATATGAATGTGCTAAGAGGGTATAACCCAAATCTATTCCTGAAAGGAGCTAGGAGATTCAGAAAATGTCTGTTTTTACATAGAATAAAGAAGGGCAAAAGTGACCTGGCTCACACCTATAACTGAAACTGTTAAAATGGAATGTCTTAAAAACGGTAAGGAATACAGCCCTGAAATTTTTCATGCATGTTATTTTTAGCTACAGAAGCTTACAACAGGAGGCATTTACCACATATTTTAATATTTTTTTATTTATTGGGAATCTTAGAAAAATCACTGTTATTGATTAGCCGGAGTTACCTCCCTTGCACTGTATAGTCAAAATTTAGCACTTCCTATGTCGTCTGCTTTAAAGATTTATCTTACCTTATTGACAGTTACTGAAATTTAACTTGATATTTATATACACCCCTGTTTTCTAGCATTTTTATTGACTTTTTTGATTTATTTCCTTATTAAAAATGGACATGGAAGAGTTTTGGAAGGTCTGTAAGGACAAAATGACTGCAAACAGTAGGCAACATGCAAATGGCCAGTGCCAAATTTGGACTGGGTCCATTGGGGTTAAGGGCTACGGCCAGTTTAGATACAAAGATCCTAGGCGGGACCTGTCAGCTTCGCATAAAACCTGCACTGCACACCGTGCAGCTCTCATGACTAAAATTAGAAGTCTTGACATATCCCCACAGTATCATGCCTCTCATTTGTGCAACAACAAGCTGTGTGTGAACACAGATCATTTTGTTTTTGAACAAAGTGGCATTAATTGCCAGAGGCGTACATGTTTTAGAATGTCAAAGTGCAACGGCCATATGCTAGATGAAGGAAAACGTGGCCCCGGACTGCCTGATAGAGCTGTCAGAGTAGCACTTGTAATGATAGCTTACATGTTTGGTTAATATGATTTGATCAAGGGTCAAAATGCAATGGATGTGTGTTCATAGTGTATGTGTGTGGGGATGGGAAAGCATATAAATTGTTTATAATGGGTAGCAGAGCTTTTAAGCTGCATTTAGACACTCGGCAAAACTTCCCGTTTCGGCCGGCAACAGGCCATCATCAGGGATTCTGCCATGAATCCGACCGTTTTTTTTCTTCTGTAGTGTCTTTCCACTTCTTTCATACATAACCCACCCCCTATCGTCGTCTCGCAGTGTGGTAGTATGTCAACAGCTTAATTTGTCCAACTGTCCCTTGATGTATTCATCTTGAACTTCAGCAGTGGCACCCATCCGAGCAGTGTGAAAGTTGTGCTCCAGCTCAGCTCTACGCCTGCGACGTCTGGCCTTGAATGCATTGGTTCTCTGAAGTCTTTTCCGAGCTGCAGTAACCCGTGATCGTTGACGTAAGTAGCGCTGTGGTTTCGGAGAAAGCTTTAGGCCAGTTATTGACCCAACTTTAGCTTCACTTGAAGTCAATAGAGAGTTATTGAGTTGTAGTGTCTTAGAGGCAAGTTTTCCGATAAAGTTCTGAGAGTAGTTCGCATCCTTTGGCAAAATAGAAAGCACACTGCGGTTAAAGGCCTCACATTTCTGTGTATCAGTATTCGATGCCACGTTGATAATAGCCTGCTCACTTAGTCTGATCTGTAGAATGCTTCTGAGCAGACCCTTGTCCTCATCTGTCATTTTCAGGCTATGTATGTTGTGTGTCTGGAGAAATTCTGAGTGGTACCACCAGTCGCCTACACCTCCAATTCCATCGCAGACGAGTGATCGATGTGGACAGAAGCTACAGTTGCCAGCATAGCATTCAACAGTGGCTGAACAGACCTGTGGAAGTAAAGGTAAGGCTCGCCGTAGGTCGCCATCACCAAGAATTCGCAGTCTGCTTACTATTTTAGAGCATCGTGACTTGATGTCTCTGGCAAAGGCTGCAGTGGCTTGCTGCCGGGACTCTCTTGTCACCTTGTTTCGAAACATGTCGCTGCTCCAGTTTGCTTTTCGGGCATGTCTGATCTGCGTGCTTCCGAGATGGTAAGGGTCGGCTTGCCGAGTGACAGTCCAAGCTTGGCCCAATTCATCATAATAATCCTGCATGCCCAAAAAGGATCTGGTGTCACCATCTGTTGTAAGGGTTCGAACTACTATGTCGTCCTCCCATAGTTGCTGTGCGACATCATGAGCCATGCGTCTCTCAGAATGGGGCTGCATGTAAGGGATGTTGGCTGTGCAACCTGCATGGCCACCAGGGCATACCACTTCCTCATAGGCTGCCCTCTTTAAATTAGCTCCAGTCCAGCAAAGCTTGTTCTCAATAGCCAAAGCGAGAACATATCAGTAGTCACTGTGGTTCTCAACAGCAACGCCGTATGCTTGAGACCCTGATTGACTGGGCTTGTAAGAAGAAACCATTCGGTTTGAGTTGTATCTACAGTCAAATGATAGATCGAACTGTCTCGGGTCAGCGGCACCTTGATCTTGGTTCCGTTGAATAATCCATTGCCTTTTATGTGCCATGTCTTCTTTGTTTAATGAAACGGTCAATTTCGTCGCCTCGTTGAACAGTGTCTGCATGTGACTTCTTGACGGTGGTGGTATGTCCATCGAAGAGAGTAAAATATTTGCCTTTTCCACACCAATGCAGGTATCTTGTAAGCCTGATGCCAGCAGCATGTTGACGGCTGCTCCGCTTCTTTTTCCAGCTCGAGGCCTATATGTGCGGCAAGTTGTCGACACAAATTGGCATGTTGTACAGGCAAACTGTAGATCAGACCCAAGGCCAACTTTCCTCTCTCTGTGAAGTGTCAGTTGCATTGATTCACAGTGGGTCTGGTGAGTCCAGTGGCTATTGGACACAGTACTGATGATCTGTAGCAGCTGATCTAAGCTAATTATTCTATTGCCCAAGTGGTCATTGCAATCCCTGTTTTCGAGGTTTCTTCTCAGACGGAAATACAGTGGGCACTTGTCTGGCTGTACATAGTCTGGTTGCAGATCTGGAGCAGAACTGGGTCCTGGTGTAGCATTGTCCACTGCAGTGTGCTTGGCTACAGGATTCGTCTGTTTGACTACAGGATTCGTCTGTTTGGTGCCAAAGAGTTGCCCGGCCAGTCGTCGTTTCAATTTTCCCTTCTGAACCATGTCGGATCGAGTTGGAGCAAAACCTGGTGGACTCTTGTAAGATTCTGACAGCTAATGACCAAGCCCATTTATGGCCCTGGTTATATACAGTAGGAATTCCTGTGATGTAATCACCCAGACTTATGCCAGACACAGGGACCCCAGCGGGGAGTCTTGTGTATTGGGCCATCTTGAAGTGTGCCTCTCAGGCCAGATGCCAAACCAGATCCTGCAGGTATTTCTGATCTAAAGAAACCCTGCTGTCTTTTGAGGCATGTGTCAATTTGATCAAACTGTCCAAAAGATGTATTTTGTAGAGAAATAATCACTAATTTCCACACTCACATTAAAAAAACACAAAAATTTGAGAATTTTACGTAAATGTTAAAGGTTTTTTCATGTTTATCAACAGGTTAAAGGTTGAACCAGTAGATTGTGATACATGATTATGTTATTTCCAGGTAAAACATTACCATAGGGCTTTAAAATCTTTTATTTGAACAGGATTCAATGGGAATTCAAAGACTTATTCAAGTTCTGGTGAAAGCTATCAGCGCCCTCAAAACAGTGTGACCGAGCTGGGAATTTGGCCGAAAGAGGTAAAGTTTTTGATTTAGCTCTGTTCGCTTAAAAATGGTTGGATCAACTTGCGATTGGTTTTACTTTACTCGAAACTTCCTGGAGAGTTTGAGTAAAGTGATAATCTTTGTTTTAAAACAGATCTGGGGCACACTCTGGTGTGACCCCGGTGAGCAATTGCTTCCGGAGGTCGTAGTACAGTAAGAAGTAGTTCTTTAAAATTGAACTCCTGTAAATCTGGGCTGGAAAGTGTCTCTTAGCAACCTGACATGATGTGTAACTACATATTTTCAAGTAATTGTGTGTATTCTCTGCACATTTGGACCATTTTCTGTCACTTTCTGACAGAACTACATCCTCTGGTGGATGTTGGGAAATATGTGTGCACACCGGTCAAATGTCTCAAATTTAAAGCGAAAGTAGACGGTGTGTACATACTTTCGTGTGTAGCGAAAAAAGTCAACGTTCTTGACCTTGTTTTCTGGTGATCTAGAGACAGTGTTTGGACTAAATATGAATGTGCTAAGAGGGTTAACCCAAATCTATTCCTGGAAGGAGCTAGGAGATTCAGAAAATGTCTGTTTTTACATAGAATAAAGAAGGGAAAAAGTGACCGGGCTCACACCATTTACTTGTTCTTGTGCCAATGGATATGAACAAAACACTGATGGAAGCTGTCAGAGTAAGTGCATTAAATCTAATTTTCTGCAATGTTCATACAAACTTAGGTCAATTATAAGTTAAGACTAAGATCAAACTGCTATATTTGATGTAGCAGAATTTCATTCAATATACAGCAAAACTCTTTAAGACAGGTGACTGTTTAAAACTTTCCTTCATATCAATGCCTTTTCACGCTCTTTTGCAAACAGAATAGACCCAAATCAGATGGATCCTAAAGGGGCAGTCTGATCAGAGTCTGTTGTGTTTGCTTATGACATGATAACAATCTGGGTCCATGCTTATAAAGCTTTGAGTTGAGTCTGAGTTTCGTTCTCAAGCTTTTGATTGGTCAGATTTGAGTTCTCAAGCTTTTGATTGGTCAGATCAAACTTGAGAACGAACTCAGACTCAACTAAACGTTTTATAAGCATTGACCCAGATTCTACAGCTTTTGTCAAAGTAAAATATTCCTTTGAAAAACTTATGTTATAAAATTTCAGCGAATAAATATTCATCATGTCATTAATTCATTATCTGCCACTTACCTTAACCCTTTCCCTGTTCAGTATTCATGTAAGAAATAATGACTTCACAAATATTTATTATAACATAAAAATTTCAATATTTGTTTTTTGGCTTTGACAAACTGTAGAATCATATCTACATTACATCATAAGCAGACAGAGCGGACCCTGATCAGACGGCTCCTGGGTCTTTTCTGTTTGAACTGCAGGCATGTGTAATGTCTGTAATGGCTCCAGATATATATTCGTTATACAATTTTATTTTGGGACAGATATAGATGAATGTCAGCTTGGAGGAGGCAATGATTGTCCACTGGTGTTGGCCATATGTGTTGACCAGATCCTTGGGTTTACTTGTATATGTGCAGAAGACTATGCAGGAGATGGATATAATTGCTCTAGTAAGAATATACAGCAGAATCTGTTTTAAGCAGCCATTCCTTTACCACACAGAGGAATCTTAAAAGGTAGGCGGTGGCTTAAATGCAGGGCAAAAGTAATTCAGAAAGTTCCTTAGAAGCTTTCTGTATTACTTTTGCCTTGCATTAAGCTACCACCTACCTTATAGAACCATAATTAGACCTCTTTTTGATGGCTGCTTATACTGCATGTATAGCAATAATAGAACATAGTTTAACCATTTGAAATCTAGTGTTTATGAACAGTGCAGATAACATTAAGATAAATGAATCAGGAGCTCTCAGATTACAGTTTGTGCTAGTTGTTTTTTTGTTGTTGTTTTGGGGTTGTTTTTATACGCCCGTTTGAAAAAACGGGACGTATTATGGAATGGCGCTGTCCGTCTGTCTGTCCGTCTGTAACATCTCTAACTCAAGTTCCCCTTGGTGGATCCTTCCCAAATTTAACCACAATGTTTATCTAGACATGCTACAGTAGCCTGCCAACTCCCGGTTCATATATCCAAGGTCAAGGTCACACAATTGGACTTAGAAATTGCGTTTTAGCAAAAATGTTCACCTACCCGTCTGTCTGTAACATCTCTAACTCAGGTTCTGCATGATGGATCCTTCCCAAATTTAACCACAATGTTTATCTAGACATGCTAAAGTAGCCTTCTAAGTCCCGTTTCGTTTATCCAAGGTCAAGGTCACACAATTGGACTTAGAATTTGCGTTTTACAAAAATGTTGACCTACCCGTCTGTCTGTAACATCTCTAACTCAAGTTCCGCATGGCGGATCCTTCCCAAATTTAATCTCAATGTTTATCTAGACATGCTACAGTAGCCTGCCAAGTCTCGGTTCGTTTATCCAAGGTCAAGGTCGCACAATTGGACTTAGAATTTGCGTTTAGCAAAAATGTTGACCTACCCGTCTGTCTGTAACATCTCTAACTCATGTTCCGCATGGTGGATCCTTCCCAAATTTAACCACAATGTTTATCTAGACATGCTACAGTAGCCTGCCAAGTCCCGGTTGTTTTATCCAAGGTCAAGATCACACAATTGGACTTAGAATTTGCGTTTAAATAGCAAAAATGTTGACCCACCCGTCTGTCTGTAACATCTCTAACTCAATTTCCGCATGGCGGATCCTTCCCAAATTAAACACAATGTTTATCTAGACATGCTACAGTAGCCTGCCAAGTCTCGGTTCGTTTATCCAAGGTCAAGGTCGCACAATTGGACTTAGAATTTGCGTTTAGCAAAAATGCTGACCTACCCGTCTGTCTGTAACATCTCTAACTCAAGTTCCGCTCGGTGTATCCTTCCCAAATTTAACCACAATGTTTATCTAGACATGCTACAGTAGCCTGCTAAGTCCCGGTTCTTTTATCCAAGGTCAAGGTCGCACAATTGGACTTAGAATTTGCTTTTAGCAAAAATGTTAACCTACCCGTCTGTCTGTAACATCTCTAACTCAAGTTCCGCTCGGTGTATCCTTCCCAAATTTAACCACAATGTTTATCTAGACATGCTACAGTAGCCTGCTAAGTCCCGGTTCTTTTATCCAAGGTCAAGGTCGCACAATTGGACTTAGAATTTGCTTTTAGCAAAAATGTTAACCTACCCGTCTGTCTGTAACATCTCTAACTCAAGTTCTGCTTGGTGGATCCTTCCCAAATTTAAACACAATGTTTATCTAGACATGCTACAGTAGCCTGCCAAGTCCCGGTTCATTTATCCAAGGTCAAGGTTGCACAATTGGACTTAGAATTTGCGTTTAGCAATGTTAACCTACTTGTCTGTCTGTAACATCTCTAACTCAAATTCCACTTGGTGGATCCCTCTCAAATTTAAACACAATGTTTATCAAGACATGCTACGGTAGCTTGCCAAGTCCCGGTTCGTATATCCAAGGTCAAGGTCACTTAATGGGACTAAGAATTTGAGTAAGTCAATACGTTAACCCCAGTTTATGTTGAACAAGACCTCGACGGGGGTATATTGTGCCCACTGGCACTCTTGTTTTATTTGGGGGGGATGCCCGGGGGTGGGTGGGTGTGGGGGGGGGGGGGGAGAGAAGACGACTATTTCAAAGTAAGGGGAGTTGACAATAAAGCAATAAAGAACAATACAGGAGATTTCATTTTAACTTTTTGCATGCCAAGTAATCCGTTCACAATTTGTCCCAATTGTCAAGGTTAAGTCTTCTTATAGATTGTATTTTGTCTTTAAAAATGCAGTCGCAGTGTCAAATGAGACACCGAGATAGCGCAGTACCTAAATAGAGTAACGTTGAGTAATGTGCAAGTAAAGATGCTGTATCTTTTTATCTTGCACGTCTTCTGTTAATTTTTCCTGGAATTGATTCTGTGGTACTATTTTACAGTGGTAAAATAAAATTTATTGAATTTATTGCTTATATTTATTATCAGAAGACATGGTCTAGATAAAAAGATATAGCATCTTTACCTATACATTACTCAACATTCCTTTATTTAGGCACACATCCAAGATGGTTGTCTCTTCAGCATCCAGACTGTTTACCATAATATAGTAAGAGGTTAAAATATGGCCTAGGTGTGCCTTCTGGCCATAATGGCACACCTGGTGCCATAATAGCCCGAGGGCTATTGTGACACCAGGTGTGCCATTATGGCCAGAAGGCACACACAGGCCATATTTTGACCTTTTTATTGAATACCTTAAACATTTTACTAGATAGATCTATGTGCCACCTATTCGTTTCAACACAATCTACAGTAGATGTAACATCCCAACAAACCACAGACATAGATCTAGAGATCTATAATTTTGCAAAAATAAGGAAAGAATAGTCATACTTTCATGGGGATTCGAATCCCCGTCGAAAAATATGTAGTCCGACGTAATAACCACTAACACTAACGATGACTTTACATTTGACTACACTGTTTTAACTTATAAGTTTGTTTGAGAACTTCCGATGGATGACGTGAAATTATGACGTCATAACTGTCATTTTTGAATAACATAAACAAAATTAGGTAGTACCGATCGATACAAATAAAGAAATTGATTTTAATAGAATTTTACGATTGTATAAACTTTACAGATTTCCAGATCTAGAATACGATTTGACAACGACGTCAAACCCCTTTCTCCGGCCATGTTTGAATAGATTTAGATCTAGAGCTATGTTGCTAACGTCAACGCATTGCACGTGAAAAAGATCGTGGGCCGATTATGGATAATCGACCCGCGGGGATATTATGGCTTTGGTCACATGACTCCGTAATGACAGTTTTCTATGGCTATTTTGTTACTATTTATAGTAACGGTATTTTCAATAATACGAGTTAAAAACTCTGCATCATTATGCATAACCTAATTCTAATGCAACACTTTGACTTTTTGTAAAACTAGTAAAGTTGTACCCATTGAATGTGGGACAACAGTGTATGCCTGGAGGATCCCTCTGATCAGAGTCTGCACTGTTTGTCATTCAAAATTCTCTCGCAAGTTTAACACATTACCCCCTAGTGTATTTTTGCGCCTCTATGAAATTCACATTGTGAAATCTTGTAATAAATAGAGCATTTGCTCCTATTACCCCCTAGTGTATTTTTGCGCCTCTATGAAATTCACATTGTGAAATCTTGTAATAAATAGAGCATTTGCTCCTATAGGAGCAAATGCTCTATTTATCACAATGGTTTCAAGCTACAAAATGCTAAAGTTCTCCTTTTCTCTAGTTAATGCTCCTTTTTGGTAGATTTATTCAAAGAGGTCGAATCTAAAAATAGTCCTCTGAGGGAATGTGTAAAATGGTCTTCTTCAGCTTTACAAATTGGTAGAGAAGAAAGATTATATATACTAAAATGTTGCATAAGATGCTTTGCTACTATATTAACAGATATAGATGAGTGTGCTACTGGACTCTCGCTCTGTGAACAAGTATGTCAGGACAGGACCGGCTCATTCAACTGTGACTGCTTCTCCGGCTACTTATTGAATGATGATAGAACAACCTGCATTCTGTGTATGTTGGGGGATGTTGACCATTGCTGTTTCATTTATTCACTTAACCCTTTCCCTCATATAAACGTGTTTTCACGCATCTGCAAACAGAGTAGACCCAGATCAGACGGCTCCTAGAGGAGCCGTCTGATCAGGGTCTGCTCTGTTTGCTAATAAAATTTCAAAGATCTGTGTCTTTACTTTCTAAAATGGCTACAATGCTCCATCTTCCATATTTCATAATAACCTTTTTGTTCATGAATATTCAGTAGGTATTGAAATCTGTAATAAACATAGAACAGGGAAAGGGTTAATGCTTTGTTCCATTGATATTCATTTAAGAAATAACATCATGAATATTGATGAGTTGATTTTTTATAATGGCACATGAACACATGAATTGTTGGTAATTGTAGAAACTGCAGAATTATTTATATATCACAATGTACATGTATTTCATAAAAAACGCAGAACAAACACTGATCAGACCACTCCCATCTGATCTGGGTCTTCTCTGTTTGCAAACATGTAGAACGGCATATTTACAGAGTAAAGGGTTAGCATCCATATTATATACATGTAGTTTAAGGGTAATGAAAAGGTATTCATTTTGAGACAATATTCCTGGTTCTTTAAAACTTTTTCAGTACCGAGTAACTTTTGTCAGCAAAAAATGTTGTCTGTTAAAATTCTCAAAGAACATTTTTCTTTCACTTCTATTTAAAAAAACCCAAAGAGTTTGGATCCTGATGAGATGTGTCATTACTTCACATATTGTTCATAGTGTTGAGAGGGTTAAATTATGTGACCATAATACAACCATTATGGTAGTAATTATAGCACCATTAGTCCTTTCCCTAATATAAACACCTGTTCATGCAATAACAAAAACAGAGTAGACCTATAGGAGCCATTTTATCAGGGTCTGCTCTGTTTGCTTTTCACATGGTATAGATCTGGATCTATAGTTTTTGTCAAAGCAAAACAAGTTCCTTGATGAAAATATTTCCAAAATAGGGAATTAATATAATACATAAATACTTGAACTGCTCTGATCTAATATTTCGACCACTAAGGGCCTTTTTCAAAGATTATCATGTCAAAATACACGTCACATTTTTGTTACATGCATTCAGCCATAAAATCAAAGAGAATAATGTTGATCCAACATCATGGTGACATTGGGTTGTTAACAACATGATAATCTTTGAAAAAGGCCCTTAGTGGTCGAAATATTAGATCAGAGCAGTTCAAGTACTTATGTATTATACAAATTCCTTGAATTAAATCAAATTGATCTACTTTTTTGTGTTTTAGCAACAGATCCATGTGCTTGACTCAGTATAAATGCAGAGACTTGTCAACAACAAGGGACCCATGGCTGTAAGTTAGAAAATGGTTCAGTGGTGTGTTTTTGTAAACGAGGCGACAAGTTTACAGATGAAGGAGCCTGTGAAGGTATACCATAGCCCTGCATAGAATTGCCATCAACTAAACATTTCTTTGCTTTAACCCCTTCCTCCATAAATATGTCTTTCTATGCATTTGCAAACAGGGTAGACCCATATCAGATCTGGGTCTACTCTGTTTGCTAACGTCATGCGGGTGCCGTCTGCAAATAACTGAAATACTGTTGGTCGGACGTTAAACCCAACTCACTCACTCACTCACTGTTTGCTAACGAAATAAAATAGATGTGATTCCAAAGTTTCTGCCATGGCCAAACATTCCTGTGTTCATGTACCATTATAAAATAATTAAAACTTTTTTGAATGTTAATTGATCAAAATATTGTATCAGGAGCCCTTCGATCTAGACCAACTATGTTTGCAAAAGTCATTTAATTATATTCAAACACTTTGTGAATTAACCCTTTTCCTCATACAAATGTTTTTTTCGGGCTCCACATGAAATTGTGGGTGCCCTATAGTAATCAACTTGTCTGTCTGTCTTGGTATGTATCTTTCCTGTGTCAATACTTTCCAACCATACCAATGTTTTTTGCCATGTGACCTTGACTTTGACCTACTTTTGCAAAAATCCTTAAATGCCTATCATATTGGACAAGATGGGCAAAGGGCTTCTATACTTGGTATGACCTGACCTTCTCCTCTAACCTACTTTTGCAAAAATCTTTAACTGCCTATTACATTGGAACCAATAGACCTAGGGCTTCCGTACTTGGAATATATCTTTCTTGTTATAACCCCCACAAACAAAAATTTGGGGGGTATACTGGAGTCACCATGTCCGTCCGCCTTGATAACTTCAAAAGTATAAAAGCTATTGACTTCAAACTTCATATATAGATAGATCACATTGACGACAAGTGCAGTCAACAAGGTTTGTAACTTTGTCGAGTTATTTTTTGTTATTTTGTTATTTTTTTGCCCTTTGTTATTTATCAGTTTTCCAGAGTTTTTAACTAAACCTTTACAGATATTGAAGTGATATTTGGTATGTGGCTTTATTATAATGAGTTACAGATCAAGTTTGAACCGCTTCATGCTTCATTGAATTTTCACGGAAATACATTGATTACTTAGGCATTTGCCGGAAATTCAGGTTTTCCGCAGTTTTTTTCTAAATATTTTCAGATATTGAAGTGATATTTGGTATGTGGCTTTATTATAATGAGTTACAAATCAAGTTTGAATATCGTCACACTTCATTGAATTTTCTTGGAAATACAGTGATTTTACTTAGAAATTTTCCAGAAATTCAGGTTTTCCAGAGGGTTTTTTTCTAAACCGTTACAGATATTGAAGTGATATTTGGTATGTGGTTTTATGATAATGAGTTACAGATCAAATTTGAATTTCATTACGCTTCATTGATTTTTCTCGGAATTACAGCATTCTGACTTAGAATTTTTTTTAGGAAATTTCAGGTTTACCGGAGATTTTTTTCTAAACTGTAGCAGATTTTGTAGTGATTTATTTCTATAACCCCCATGTCTGTGTCAAATGTGCTAGTGGGTGTATTCATCACCTTTAGTGGTAGTTTTAGTTTAATAATATTTTTAAGTTGCTGAAAACTGGTATTTGGTGGCATTTTGGTTCTGATATTGATGCAGTTAAGTTTGAATTGGAAATTGAATGATTTTTTGTTCAATATGACACGTTTTAGACTTAAGTATTAAACAGGTGAGCTTCAGGTGGCTTTGACACCATTTCTGGTTTTAAATTACAAGCATTTTCACTTAGGCTGCTGCACTCTGATTAGCCGATTGGTTTCCGTGCAATATCTCCTCAAGGAATGGTGCAATTTTCACCAAACTTGCTCAGTGTACTTGATATCCAGTTAATTCGTATGGGTAATGTGGTTGGCATATTCTGCACATATTTATTGATGATGATACAATCTGGTTGGCTGATTATATCTGTGACATATCTTCTGAAATATTGGTCCGATTTCTATCAAACGTGCTCACTATATTATGCTGATTATTCAAGTACCTAGCAAAGAATACCCAGTTAAGCAAACTACATGCATACATAGAGAATATTTGGTTCCTAGCTTTGAATGAGAAATGTTATCTGGCAAGGCAGATGAATATATCAGGTGAGCCGAAGGCGAACCTGATATATTCAGAAGCCGAGCCAGATAACATTTCTCATTCAAAGCTATGAACCAAATATTCTATTTATCCTTGTCACGACAGCAAACTATAAAATTATTTTATTTTGTACCGAATGTACCACAAAATGCACCGCAAAGTATACCTGACTCTACTGGCTCTAGACTGTTGATGACGTCACTATAAAGGTGTTATTACGTCACTGGAATTCCACTGAAAAGATGCTCAAAACCAAACTGTTGCCCCGGTTGGTTATGTGAGAAAAAGAACCTGTCACTTGATGTTTGAGACAAGCTGATCTAAATCTCGTCTAGAATAGAAAAGTCAAGGCTAGCTTAATAACATTTCAATTCTAGACTCGGTTGAGATAGACGCCGATAGAATTAAAATAGAACTGACTATGGAATACAGGATCTAGACGATTTATGATTCTTGATGTGGATTTATCTAAACACGATAATTTCGCGACAGACAACTAGATCTAGTCTAGATCTAGATCTACTATTGTCAGTAGGTCTAAGAATATAAGTTTGAGATAATGAAGTGAAAGAATTATTTAGTTAAACGGGTATCGATTGAAATCAATTCGCTTTGTTAAACTTTTTTTATTCAGTAGATCTAGATCTAGATCTAGATCTACTAGGTAGACGTTAATTTGTGTATTCACGAAATATGCGTCTCGGTAAAAAAAGTAGTTTCGGCTACAGGTCATGTGACCAACTGACATATTAACATCGGTCATGTGACCTACTGACATAATAACAAAAAGTTTATCAGGCACCTTGTTATCCGTCAGGAAAATAGGCACATGACAGGATAAACTTAATTACGCTGCTGCAGTTCTGCTTACAATATGCAATACCTCTTATGCAGACAGGGCCCTTTGTCGACAGTAGTCTAGTACACCTTTAGAAACAGAGAAGACCCAGATTAGATGGCTACTGTAAGAGATGCCTGATCAGGGCCTGCTCTGTTGGCTTATGAAATTGTAATAGGTATGATACAGTTTCTGCCAAAAAACAAAAACTCACGTCCCATCACAAAAATTCAGCTCATAAATATTCATGTCATGATTTCTTCATGCATATTTAACAAGGAAAGAGTTACAGAAATGTCCCATATTTGACCAGACTTTCTCTTCTGCAAACATTGATGACTGTTTGGAAGGCAGTTTGTGTGTTGATACTATTGATGTATGCATAAATGTTCCTGGAGGATTCAGGTGTGGCTGTAGCAATGGAAGCCAATTATCAAGTGACAAACTCACCTGTCAAGGTAATCCACTGTTTAGCTGATGAATCTTTTAGTAAGAAATAAGGACATCATGGTACATGTATATTTATTATCTTAATTTATACACAGTAGAATCTGTCTCAAAGATGTCTAACTATGGATCTGTAAGGCAGGTGGTAGCTTAATGCAGGTCAAAAATGATTCAGAAAACTCCAATAGGTGTTTTCTGCATTACTTTTGCTCTGCAGTAAGCTACCACCTGCTTTTAATTAAAACAGGTTCTACTGTAATAGCATATGAATGTTGGGTTTTGTTTTGGTAGTGGTAGAAACTGTAGAGTTAGGTCTATGTAATTCCTTAAGCAAACAGAAGAAACAGAGTAGACCCTGATCACAAAACTTCTAAAGGTGCCATTTGATTTGGAACATCTCTGTTTGCAAGGTATTAAAATGCTTTTCCATCAGTGAAAGTGTTCATGTCAACATGCTGTTTGTCCTTTTTGTAGAGGTATCCTGTCTGATCATGTTATCTCGTGAAGAAAATCATGACAACTTTTCTGGTTATTCGTGGCCTGACTCACATCTGCAAACTGCTTGGATCCAGATGAGCTGCCAAATAATCTGATGTCTCATCGGGATCCAAACTGTTTAATATTCATTCAGTTGTTTGTCCAATGCCAAACTAAATCAGTTCCGAATTTTGAGTGGACATAATTAAACATGGAAAGTGGAACATTGTAGCCATTTTAGAAACTAAAGAAACAGATCTTTCAAATTTCATTAGCAAACAAAGTCGTCTGATCTGGGTCTACTCTGTTTGCAAATGCATGAAAACACATTTATAGGAAGGAAAGGGTTAAGATGAAAGTAGCCCAGGCCTGTGACAGAGGTGAATGTATTGAGCTGGGATGTAACAGTGAGAGTGTACTGTAATAAGTAATTAACCCTTTCCCTGTTCTGTATTTAGGCTAAATTTCCTTACCTGCTGAATATTCATTAACAAAATAGTTATAAAGAAATATTGAACATTGTAGACATTTTAGAAAGCAAATAGACAGATATATCAAATTCAATTAGCAAACAGATTAGACCCTGATAAAATGGCTCTTCTAGGAGCCGTCTGATCTGGGTCTACTCTGTTTGCAAATGCGTGAAAACACGTTTATATGAGGGAAAGGGTTAAGGGACATAACGCAAGCAAAGAATCAGTCACCAATTTATGTCATCTTTGTTGCAGATAATAGAGTTGTACATCAAACTCTTACCATGAATATTAATGTATGAAACAATGACATTATGAATATCAATTAGACAGATTTTCATGCCCCCAAAGGCGGGCATGTAGTAATCGCATTGTCCATCCTTCCGTCCGTCCGTCTGTCCGTCCGTCCGCACTCACCAAAGGGTAGTTGTGTGACTTTTTCTAACTAGTCGCACAAGTAAAATCATTAACCTGGCCATCTCTTGTGACATTAACCTGGCCATTTCTTGTGACATTAACCTGGCCAGTTGTGGGACATAGGGTTAGGGTTAGGGTTAGCTTCCAGATCATTCTATTCCAAAGTTAGAGCCAAAAATAGTTTTACTTGTGGGACTAGTCCCACAAGAAAAGATCAAAGGAAAAAGTCACACAACTACCCATTTGTTAGTGTGTCCGTCCGTCCGTCCGTCCATCTGTCCTTCCATCTGTCTGTCCCAAATTCGTGTCCCTTCTATAACTTCTTTATCTGTTGATGGTTTCAAAATAACTCGGCACAAATGTTCACCACACAAATACGATGTGTCGCGTTCAACTCCCATGTCCATGGGTCAAAGGTCAAGGTCACAGGGTACAATTACTTTGTAATAAATATCTTGTCCGGCCTGTAACTTCTTTATCTATCAATGTATTTCAATATAACTTGGCACAAATGATCACCACACAAAGACAGTGTGTCGTGTTCAACTCCCAGGTCCATGGGTCAAAGGTCAAGGTCACAGGGTAAAATAACTTTGTAACAAATTTCGTGTCCGGTCTGTAACTTCTTTATATATCAATGGATTTCTATATGATTTGGCACAAATGTTCACCAGACAAAGATAATGTGTCGCTTTCAACTCCCTAGTCCATGGGTCAAAGGTCAAGGTCACAGAATGCAATTACTTTGTCACAAATTTCGTGTCTTGTCTGAAACATATTTATCCATCAATGGATTTCAATATAACTTGGCACAGATGTTCACCACACAACGACGATGTGTCAACTCCCTGGTCCATGGGTCAAAGGTCAAGGTCACAGGGTACAATTTTGGGGGGCATTTGTCACGTGACTGTGACATCTCTTGTTTGTTGTGGCATATGAACACAGGAATGTTAGCCATGGCAGAACAGTAGAACCAGATCTGTTTT